>WURV02220106.1:0-10492 GCA_011762755.2 Epimenia babai
ACCAACAATAACATAGCCCGGAACAAATGCCATGTGCCTGTGTAAAATACCCTCCTTTGTATGTTCTGAAGTTTTATTAACCGGATATTTTACATGAACTCTATATATATATACATATATATATATATATATGTATATATAGAGAGAGAGAGAGATTACCAACATTTATCTGTCTTCTATACATCATTTCTGACGTAATTTGTTACTTGCAAGAAGCATAAGAAAGACATTATTCAACAACCGTATTTGAGGTTCCAATGATTCCCTGAAAATCAGTGACTGTTTATTTCAGCGAACAAGTTCCAGTAACATTACAGTAATATTACAGTGATGAATATTTCTGCATTTACATTTTTGTTTTTTCTTTTTTGTTTACAGAATTTCAGTACCACTTAGAATCCCAGGTGAGCAATCATATTTTTCAATATCAAAATCCTGACCTCTTCACATGCATTTTTGTATACATAAACAATAGGTTGAGTTTATGCTGTCATCCGGGTCACTATAGGCCCTTTAATTATGCTATCATCTGGGTCATTAGAGGCCCTTTAATTATGCTGTCATCCAGGTCATAAGAGGCCCATTCATTATGCTTTCATTTAGGTCATTATAGGCTCTTTTCATTATGCTATCATCCGAGTCATTATAGGCCCTTTACAAACCTAGCCTTTGGTTAACACGGCAAATAGATTAGTCTCAGTTACGAGGGTGGAGAAAACACTATAATGACAGACACCGATTCTGACATTTCGAGACATTCGAGACATTTGGACCAGTGGCGTGGATGGAAAAAGGTCAATTGTCTGCCCACACCCTGTGGATTTTTAACATTTGGCGTGTTTCCCCCCACCCCTTATAAGTGAGACTAATTAAATTGTTGTGTTAACCACATCAATAGGTTAGCTTTGTAAAGGGCCAAGGATGGCCTACGCAACGATTACTTCGATAATCAGCCTATAAATACATACATACAGTCTGCCTACATATATCGGGTAGATGGTGATTATTTACAGTGTGATCACAATATAGCCAAGAGATATGCTTAAAGAGACCATACAAGTAGGGGACGCTCTTACACAGCCACAAAGCGATGACTATTATATTACAATGACTAATCGAAAATTGAGATAGAATTAAAATGCGTATCTTCATGTAGCACAAAAAAGTAGCAGCTAAACTGCAGACATTAGTAACAGTGACTAATAAATGTGTTTATCTCTGATTGAATCATTGATTGATGAGTAATTGATTGATAAGTCATTAAAACACAAATCGATTATTGATTCTTATAGATTGCATTTAATTAAACATCTTTCTCCAGTTCAAATTTCTCGACTTTGAGGGATGATCAACGTATCTCTACTTCTGTATACTCTATGCATCCTCATGACAAACTGTTATTTCTGTTGGCAATCTTTATTACTGTATTACACAAAATTCCCTCAAACAATATTTTTTATTATGTGTATTGTTGTGAAATTTATTTGTACTGTACTGTATATGTACTGCTCACTATTGTTTTAAGTGTTAATTTATATGTGTGTGTTTTTTTTGGACGTTGCTTGGGCCATATCAATGTTTTCAATTAGTGCGTTTTTATTGATGTAAAGTGTGTTAGACAGCAATGCTATTAGTGCAGTTTAAATCAAATATATTTCATTTCATTGATGAGTCCATTATTGATGCATCATTGATTAATGAACAAATTACGAATTGTCAATTAATGAACCATTGATTGGTGGATATGATATTGTGAATCATGTTGTCATATATTTGTGCCCCTGCTACTGCACATGGAACATCCAGTAGAGCTAGGTACTTGTGACCCATATATCACGCCTCAAATTATTATTATTATTCTTTAAAAGTGGCTTCCTCTAAAGATATTCTAACATATTATGTACCATCTTGATGGCCACAGTACAATCTAAATGTGTCTTTCCAGTGCATCCCCACACCCCTGGCATACTACATGCATCAGCTACCCGTCTGGTTACTTCGTCTCGGTGTGGTTCAAACTTATTTTACCCAAATTGGCCTCTCGCTCCTCTTCTTCTCACCTCTTCGGTCACTAAGGATGTTTGCCTTTTGGGGTCATGTAAGTACTATACACAGCACTTGCCAGAATGTATGTGTATGCTGCCAGCATGTAGGTGTATGTATATGATAGCAGGCTAACCAAGGTCACTGTCTGGAAGGGTCTTACCCTTCACAGAACTAGCCTGAGTTTAATGATAGCTCTCCCTCTATCCTAGTCGTTGCGTAGTACATAGTTTCCAGTTTATATTTTGACGTTATCAACACTTTTTTAAAATATACTATCTGTCATGCATCATATCACTTGGGACACCTCCTGACTTCGTGTTTGGAGGTTTCTGACTCCTCGTTGCACTTTGGACAAAGCGGAATGTGAAACATTCTCATAAACTGAGAGTGCAGCACCAGACTGGTTATCTGGAGATTTTGGATCGCCACATTCGATTACTGTATTTATTATTTTTTTACCGTGAACCGCTCTTTGAGCATGTCGGTCATGGAATCAGAGCGGAATATATAAATAACCTATTTATTATTATTATTTTGAGTTAAGGTCCCACCAGTGGCTAGGTTTTTTGTACATTTGTCTCTTGTTTTTTTTTGTTCTTTACTCGTATTAAGAGATAAAGTTCCGCCACAAAATTTTATCTTCCAACTATATGATTATTCACTAATCTTTTTGCTATCTGTAGTCCTGTTACAATTCATGCTCTTTTTGTTACACTGATAATTCACTCTATTATATACTACCCCGTCATTAATAAATCTAGTTCTATAAAATGTATTAATGTTAATCTCTTAATCTCATAATACATTCATATCAGTTAGACCAACACAAATTTGTTGTTGTTCTTTTTGGATAAATCCGCGATGTACAGTAGAAACTATATGACGCTTTATTACATAGCAATGTGGTATACAGTTTTACTAAATTTTTATGCAAATGTCTTGTTGACTCAGGCAATTTCGATAAATTATCATATTTAATAAATATCAATTTTTTGGCAATACGGATGTTCAGATTTTATTCATTTTATATCTAGATAGCATCGTTTATAATAAAACTATTTTGTGGAAAGCACTGCTTATCAAAAATTTCATCGAATTTTTGCACGTGTCTTGTCATCTTCCACACAAGACCGGGAATGCGCGAGAGAATTTGCAATATTTGTGGATTCAGCCAGGCTAACGTGTCGTGGATGTCCGTAGTTTCTTGGCCTTGAACGGTTACCGTGATTTTTTTAGATGAATCCTGTTTCGTGATGGTTATTTTTGAGATGTTTGTTAAAGCTTCTACGCGCTCAGACCAGTCCAAACGTTTTGTGACATATTTTTGCAAACAGGAAGCGATCGCTTCGAAAGCATGATCCATTGTCAGGTGCAGGAACTCGTACGAAAGTTCCACTTGTCGCGCGCCTATTGGATTAAAGAGTGAATTCTCCAACAAATCAGCATGCTTTTCATTGTCACGATTAAAGTATGCAATCGCGAGCATCGGTATCGAAAAGTTCGGCCCTAGGGGGATCTCTGGCTGTGGAATCTCGAAGCATAGGAGTAATCTACATAAAACATCAACAAAGTGAAGAATTTGTTGTTTTGACACCTGGTAATGAAACCATATACACTTAAGCAATGGCCACGATATTAAACCAAATTCGACATATTGATCTCGAGCGATGTCAAATTCATCGCTAGTCATCAAGCCGTAGCAAGAAAACAGACGGTTGTTCGTATAGTTGAGAAATTCTTTAATATCGCTGCGATAAAGCGACCATATGAGGTCGACTAAACCACGTGGTTTTGGGAGTATCAACAACTCTCCATCCGTCACTTCTGTTACAATGATCTCGCCAGTATTGTGTAGATAGTTCAGGCACTCGCTGATTTCATTCTCTGATATCTTTAACGAAGCTGGAAGGCAAGACTTAACTGATTCGCGACTCATATATAACTTTGGTTGTTGTTTCAAAGCCGATGATACGACGTCGCAGTGTTTCCCTTTGGTATCGCGAGCTCGCGGGAAATATTCCGAATTAACAGCAATTCTTTCGATCTCAAGAATTAGCTCCACTACACTGTTTTGCATCCCGTCTATACTGCTTACCGCTTTAACATCATCCAAAATCAAGGGTAATCCGGCCAGTATCCGTTCAAGGCGACTCTTTTGCTCCTGGATCTCAAGGGCATCCCGACCTGTGCATTGATCTTGTTCCACCATTTGTTCTACATTCTCCAATTCCTCACAAAATTCACGATAACTGTCTGTTATGTTCTTCTCATAGCCTTTGATATGTTGTCGTACAGCTGCCATTACCATTCGCAATTTTTCATCCATTACATCTACTTGAAGGTCACTGCGTGTAGATACCAATTTCACCACTGATCCCGGCATATACAGGAGAACTACCTCTATCCACCTCCCAATAAGTTCATCATACATTTCATCAGTATATTGCGTATGGTCAAATACTAGCAAAACTAATGTATTTGGATCAAGAAATAATTGTCTGACTGGACTGTAAGAGTGACCTCCGGCAAAGTCCATTATCATTAGTTTCACCTTGTTATCTGTAGTCCACGATGTATATGTCAGCAACTTAGTTTCATGGTTGTGGAAACTGGTTTTCCCACTAACCATACTATTGATGAGACAAGTCTTGCCACATTCCGAGTTTCCCAAAAGAACTAGTTTTTGACGATTCACATCTTCCATTTTACGTAGTTTCAGTTGCTGTAAGTAATCAAATATCTTCTGCGTGTCAACAGTTTTCCACACATCAGAAGGTGGCTCAACCAGATCATTTTTGTATAACCAGAGGCCACACTTTCGCACGCCCGTGTAAGAGTGAGCCACCGTCAACTTCTTCAACATATACAACTCTAGGGGTACACTTTTCAGACAGTTTTCAGATAAATCCAAAGTCTCCAATTCAGTCAATTCACACAGTTCTTGAGGTAAAGCTTGGATAAAATTTCGTTCCAAGACAAGAAACTGTAATTTCTTCAACGTCTTGATTTCTTTCGGGATAGTTCGAATCTTATTCCCTGCCATTTCCAACTCAATCAGATTGACCAACTCTCCGATGCTTGCAGGAATCACGCTGTATCCGTTATTATTTAGCTTTAAACTCACCAGGTTGTTCATCGTTCCAATGTTATCGGGTAACTTGCTGACACTGTTTTTTGACATATCAAAAACACACAGTGACTTCATACTAAAGAGAGTTTCTGGAAACGCCTTAATATAATTATCTGCTATGCATAGATGTTTAAGGTTATTTGTAAACATCTCTGGTAGGCAATTTATCTTAGTTTTTTCTAAATCCAATGATTCTAACATTGGCATCTCGAACACCACCATGGGGATAAACTCTGAGTGTATTTGACCTTTTTTGAGTAAATTATCCATATATGGATCAACGACTGATGAAAAGCTACGGTAGTTCACACTTAATACGCGCAAGAAGGGTAAATCCGGGAGAGTGTCCGGTAAGCTCTCCATGGTATTCCCAAATAGAAGAATCTCCTCGAGAAGCTGACAAAAAGCAATCTCCTGCGGGAGCGACGTGATATCTGTCTGTTGCAAATTCAACTTGCGTAAGTTTGTTAAATTACCAATTTTCGGGTGCAACACGCCGATTTTGTTGCGGCTTATGTCGAGGCTTTCGAGCGAAACGAGTGACCAGATTGCCGCAGGAATAAACGCGAGATTGCACTCGGACAGCCGCAAGACCCTGAGATGCTTCAGCTGATTGACCGAGACTGGGATGCCAATATAATCATCGTCATTGAGGCATTTTAGCGCATTCTTACTGAGGTCGAAACAATGGAGGCGTTTCATCTTGCGGATCTCTTGTGGAATTGTCCTCAAATTGTTTCCCGTCACCACCAAGGTTCCAATTTTTTTGTCTGGAATCAACAGTTTCCATTTCATTTTCATCAACCATATCTGTACATTTTCCATTTGTAATAATTATGTTAAATGCATCCTCATATGAACTATAAGCCTCGTTTAATAGTGCTAATCATAATAATAGGATTATCTTAAAATTTAGTTATTCACCCTTGTCCTCTATATTACTTTATCTGACATGTATTTAATGAGCATATTTTTGAGTCCAACAAGAAAAGAGTTATGTATAAAACTAATATAAGAGACGACAATAACCGAGAGTACACCATTTGTAAACCACATTTTTATGTTGCTTGTCAGATGATATGGATTAATGTCAAGAATTGTCATGTCTACTGTGCGGGGATTTGCTGATATTGCCATGCTAAAGTACACAAATTATGTTCATTCACATTATCCAGAAAAGCTTTGTGCAGTTGTCTAAATATCTATGCGATATCTTGCTTAATTCTAGACTATTCTTATGATCATACTATCCGACGAATCTCTCACCTGTAAGGATGTGTGTGGGTATGGATGTCATGCCTTGGCATGAACAGTCCATGATCTTCAGTCCTTCACTGTCTAAGTCCGGTGAAGGCAATACGGAAGCACGCCGACCCTTCATGATGGTTGCGCGAGTTTTCTGCTCCAGTAACTCGTCAGAAAAATTCGTTACATTTGAGCTGACTGTCTCTTGTGAGTCTTGTCTTTTGACGACTGGTTTTCTTTCCGAGCTTTTCCCCGATTTTATTGTTCTGGCGGCCGACAGTTTTACTGAAGCTGACTCGGATCGTTTGCTGCTTTTTCGTGAACTTGTTCCGCCTTCGACCGGCTGTGGTTGCGTCTCAGATCGCTGAATAGGACTAAGTTGCATCAATTTCGGTGAGCTTTGAGGGGAGGTTTTCAGTTCTAGCGGCGCGGGTGTCTCGTAACTACCGCTGGGTGTACGCGATTGTTGGGATGGTAGTTTCTGAGACATGGCTCGCCCCAGAGGACTGATTCGTGAAGTTGCGCCCGAGTTATTCTCTACTTTTGATGATGCAGACATCCTTCTTTGGCTGCTGGCCCCAGAACCAGAATAGTCAGAGCTTACCGATCGTCGTTTTTCCGTAACATACGGTTGACGAGGACTAATGTGGGAAGGGATGGGCGAGCTATGCCCCAGCGGTCTCCCCTCTTCATCCATTTTACTGTTCTGGAGGCATTCCGCAATGAACTCCTGCATCAAACACAAACAATTTCCTGTAACCCATCCACTTGCTATAATGATGGAACCCGCAGACATCACTTTAAGCAGCTTTCAATACAATATGCTGATAGGGGGGGGGAGACTCAAACTCAGTTGGTGAGACACCAGACCTGTTATATATCTGGTAGCGCATTACCCATACATAAGGTATATTTATTACATGTTTTTCCTGTTTATATTGAGACAATCTTGATTGTTAAGAGCATTGTACCAAATATTACCATAAGCTGCATATCATTACATTTAACAATAGCACCTATTTTAGCATAGTATTTCTATAGGTATATTATATATAAAGATAAAAAGGTATAAATAATGGAAAAATAATTTCATTCAATACTCAATAACATGTAAAGTGGAAATTTTGCTTGTGTTCCGTTAAATTAACGACATCCTGAGAGTTTCAGCTTTTCAACAAACAGATAGATTAATTTTAATACACAAACTATCACAATGATTGTTTGTATTACCTTAAAAAGTACGGATTCCAACGAGTTCTGAATAATCAAGAACACTGATAGTATAGGTGCTATAACTTTAGCGTTCCCTCACCTAACAAGCACGTAGATGAATATCATATATCCTGTACGTATCTAAGAAACGACCCTTGCCAACGGATCTCTTAAAGCCTTTCATTGACATTTGGTATCTTCCGGCTGACTGCATGCTATTGAATGATATTAGTTATTGTCGCATACATTATCAGTCACTTTGTCGTATCATAATGCGTTTATTTTGTCGTGTAAGCAGGTAGTTGGCAACGTGTTAGGCCTCACCACAGTTTAATTGCATTCCACTCGTCCGGTGTATTAGACGTAGTGATCCGGAATAATAATTTGCTAATTTTAATTCATTCAATTAAGTGTTACCATTTTAAGTATGGCTGATAATATTAAAGTGACGTTCACAGAGGAGTGGGGATATATTGGCTCGTAAAGTGGGTGGTAAGGATAATGGTTACATCATCCTGGTAATGGTTACATCATCCTGGTAATGGTTACATCATCCTGGTGATGGTTACATCATCCCGGTAATGGTTACATCATCCTGGATCGAGTCCCACACTAGCAATTATACTACCAATGGCATTTTTGAGCAAAGGAACGTTAAATCCCATCTGCCTTTGAGGCGTGGTAACCTTGCAATGAGGCCCCCAAAGTTGCGCCCATCTGCAAATGCACAGTGTTCAGGTGCCTTTTCTTACTGCTGACACTGAGGACTAATGTGTGTGACACGTGCGGATCATCCACCTTGCTTCTTCCACTGGGAAACTGACTATCATACACGATTGCATCTGCATCAGTGGTGCAATGCTGAGAAGTGCAGTTGTTCATGCGAGATGGTGTAATTTCAAATCCGCTCAAACCAGGGATTTGCACCAAGACTTCGTTGCCAAGAAACGAGCAATGTTTTCATGCTTGAATATGAAGAAAGATCTTTATTATTTATTAAAGTGAGTTATTGTAAAATTTCTCAAGGATATAGTGGAGCAATATTGTAAATACGACTGACAATTACTACTACAATTATAGAGTAGCATTAAAATCTCGCCTTTTTCTTTCTACAATGTACTAAAATCAGTTATCAAGTCGCACAAAAATTTCATCATTTTTCAATTAGCATTTTCAATTTAATTGCCATGCGGAAATGCTTTGATCCCGGCTGCATCAAGAACAGCCAGAAAGTCCAGACAAATTTATGGCATTACTTTGATGCTGGCAGATTTTTTTCTTCAGTAATTATTATTGGGAATAATAGAGGTTTACTTATCCTTAATAATAATTTACTCTAGGTTCATATGTAATATCTAGCAATAAATTGGCTGCGAGTCAGTTTAAAAACAGCTCAACTAGTTCCTTGAATACAGTTCTTGCCAATATAATTAATATATTAAATGCATGTAAAGTAAAGTAGTACTGCTATATTACACTTGAATTCGTTCAAGTTTTAATTTTATCTCGAGGGATTAATATATTTATTACAGTATATCCTTGACTTAAATGTTTAGTGTATGTTAAAGAAGTTGTATTACCTGAAGCTGTGATGTATCACACGATTTGTCTTCCATCGCGACTTGGCCAAACATTCACGATGTCGTTAAAAAGCTTTCAATGTGATTATCCAATCAAAGAACGAACTATATTATCAAAGTCCTTTCTCTATATTATGTCATGCTTATAACGGCCACATTGGTAACTATCATTCACTGACATTTAATGTACAGTATTCATTATTGTTCTCTTTTGAAGCACCAATCATTCAATGACCCATTCTGCGAATTGTATAAGCTCATTTCATTGTAAATTAATCAATTAATGTGCCATAATAACGGAACTAATAAGCACAAATACGTATTCTGAAGTACACATTAACGTACAGACACTTCTCACGTAAATGACAATGCACACAACTTTTTGTATATCTACTCGAGTGTTAGCCGAATCAAATTTACGGTCATATTAAACCTAGAGAATAAAGAACAGGGCTAAAGTTTACTACCTTGATTTACTCCGCAGGTAACGACTCGAAACATGAGTCATTGTGAGTACCCTTTTGTGTCTATGCTACCTTGGTTGTGTGGACCCAGCTAGAGGGATTAATCCATTCCTAGTGCAGTGTATTTGCATAGCAGACTTGGCCGTGGGCTGTAGTGTCAATAGAACCAGTATTGATTAGATACGATATTTCTTATCAATCGAATTTTAGCGCCCAGTGTTACTCCCGAAGTTATTGTATTTTATTGATTGTAAAATTGATTCACTGCTGTACATTATCAACGTTTTGTATTTGGGGAGGAGGGACTTGATTTATGTACAACCATTAATAAAAAGACACACAAAAGAAGCTCAATTTTTGTTGTTTTCTATTAGAGGTCAGAATGCATGTGGATAGTACCGAAGCATTTATGCGGCATGGAAATGTGTACTAGAACTACGAGACAATGATGACAATGATGGTGATGACTCATCACAAAATGTGCACTTGTATGCCCATCTTTCTCATCATGCATTGTGCACCTAATGCGCATTTTAAATTCTTTAGAAGCTCGGTGAAAAAATTTTGGGAATTTTTAAGGATCACCGTGAGAATTTAATAATTTTCTCATTGAACCGATTCCAATCTTTCTAAAAAAGAGATAACTTGTATGAGATGTCATTTATAATTTAAGTCCGTTAAATATATACAAAGAAATTGAAAAGGATACAACCAGATAAATGTATGTACTTATTTTGTAGATTTATATAGATATATTTTTGTAAGAATAATAAATAAAGAATAATAAGTAGGAATTATCCACGAAATTTTTCATA
>WURV02220117.1:0-10492 GCA_011762755.2 Epimenia babai
GGCGTCTTGCTCCTCACACTTGGCTTTCACCACGTCCAAGGCGTCAGGATGCAGCCGGCCCACCACGCACACCGCGTCCTTGCGCAAGATGCCGGCCTTTTCCGCGGCGATAAGCTTCAGGCTGCGGCCAAGTTGCTTTACGTGATCGAAGGCGACGCGCGTAATCACAGGCACGCCCTTGCCTTCCACGATATTGGTGGCGTCGAGGCGACCGCCCAGGCCCACCTCCAAGATCCACAAGTTCACGCCTGATTCCCGGAACGCCAACAAGGCGGTCAGCGTGGCAACCTCGAAGAACGTAAGCTCTGCGTCCAGGTCCAGCACCCGCTCGAGGCATTGGTCCAAAAGCTCGTCGCTGATGGGACGGCCGTCGATCTGGATGCGCTCGCTAAATTTGCAGAGGTGGGGGGAGGTGAACATGCCCACCTTGGCGCCTGCGGCCCGGGCCATCGCGGAGAGCATCGCGGCGGTGCTGCCCTTGCCGTTGGTTCCCGCGATGTGCACATAGGTGCCAACTTGGTGAACGTTATCCAGTTGCTCAGCAGCTTTGCGCACCCGGTCAAGCCCCAGCAGGGAGCCCCGAGGGGCAAGTTCATAGAGGCGCTGGAGGGGGGTGAGAGGCTCGGTCATGGGGCAGCGATGGGCTCAGGTTGAATGCGGGCCGGGGAGGCTCGGAGGGATTTCATCACAGAATCCCCCGAAGTTGCAGCGCTTTGCCGGAAAAAAATCCGGCGCACGTGACGCCGTCGACGTTTTTGGTCGATTTTGACCGGAACCGCAACAGAGAAACTTGGGGCCCCGGGGCTCGCCGGCTAGAGGCCGGGAGCTTCCCGAGGCTTGGGAAGGAAATTAAAGCGGAGAGGGACTCGTGAATGTGAAACTCACAGCCCGATTGTTCCTTCACTTGCTCGACGCTGACCCCGGGGGCCAGCTCCTTGAGAACCAGGCCCTTCTCTTCCACATCAAAGACGCAGAGGTTGGTAATCACTCGGTTGACCACACCCTTGCCCGTGAGCGGCAACTTGCACTCGGGCAGAATCTTGGGGGCACCTTTGCGCGAGGTGTGATCCATGATCACCACCACCCGCTTGGCACGGGCCACCAAATCCATGGCGCCTCCCATGCCTTTCACCATCTTGCCGGGAATCATCCAGTTGGCCAGATCCCCCGCTTGGCTTACCTCCATGGCACCCAAAATGGCCAAGTCGATATGCCCGCCACGAATCATCGCGAAGGATTCCGCGCTGCTGAAGGTAGAGGAACCGGGCATGGTACTGACCGTCTCTTTGCCGGCGTTGATAAGGTCGGCGTCTTCCTGACCTTCGACAGGGTAGGGGCCGATTCCCAATAGGCCGTTTTCCGACTGCAGCACCACCTCCACACCTTCAGGGATGTGGTTTGCCACCAGGGTAGGCATGCCGATGCCCAAGTTTACGTAGAAGCCGTCCTGTAGCTCTTGAGCGGCCCGCTGGGCGATTTGGTCTCGTGTCAATGACATTGGCTCTCTCCTCAGCTGGCGCTTCGCACCGTGCGACGCTCGATGCGCTTTTCAAAGTTGGTTCCCTGGAAAATACGCTGCACGTAAATCCCCGGGGTGTGGATCTGGTCGGGATCCAGCTCCCCTGGCTCTACCAGCTCTTCTACTTCGGCGATGGTGATGGCGCCGGCGGTGGCCATCACGGGATTAAAGTTTGCCGCTGTACTGCGGTATACAAGGTTGCCGTGCCGGTCGCCCTTCCAGGCTTTAATGATGGCGAAGTCCCCCACGATGCCCCGCTCCAGCACGTAGCCGCGGCCGTCGAACTGCCTCATTTCCTTTTTCTCGGACACCTTCACCACTTCGCCAGCGGCGTTGTAGCGCAGAGGCAGGCCGCCTTCGGAAATGGCCGTGTTGGCGCCAGTGGGGGTGTAAAACGCGGGGATCCCCGCGCCACCGGCCCGGATGCGCTCTGCCAAGGTGCCTTGAGGCGTAAGTTCCACTTCCAGTTCCCCGGAAAGGTACTGGCGCTCGAACTCCTTGTTCTCCCCCACATACGAAGAGATCATTTTGGCGATTTGCTTGTTGGCCAGCAGGATGCCCAGGCCAAAGTCGTCCACGCCGCAGTTGTTGGACACAAAGGTCAGCCCCTTGACGCCCCGCTCCCGAATGGCGGAAATGGAGTGTTCGGGGATACCGCACAAGCCGAAGCCGCCCGCTAGGATCACAGCGCCATCGCCGATGTCTTTTACTGCGTCGGCTGCGCTCGCATAAACCTTATTCATGGGCTACCGATACTGCCGACCGACGAAGAGGACAAGCGCATATCGGGGGCTTCAGTGGAAATCCCGTCCGAGTGGTCGAATTGCTGCAGGGCGGCAATTTTGCGTAGCCGGTTCGCCCCCCAAAACTTGGCCGAGCCTAGAGGCCCCCGGTATTACCGAGGTGTGAGAATTTCTCCCATCAGCCCGCTGCTGGCCCTCACCGTCGGCGCTGTATTTTCGCTTCCCCACTCCGCAGGGGCAAAACCCCGCACGCGGCTGGTGGCGCGCAGCGTGGGCGCACCCAACGCGGGAGAACTGATCGCCGGGGAGCGGCTGCGTTCAAGCAAGACGCTGCGGGCCCTTCACCGCGCCCGCTACGGCCACCCGACGTTGGTTCAGTTGCTCCATAGCGTGGCCGGCGAAGTGAACCGGCGGCACCCCCACAGCGTGATGCGCGTGGGAGACCTGTCCCGCCGCGGTGGCGGACCCTTGCCGGGGCATCATTCTCATCAAACCGGCCGCGACGTGGACATTGGGTTTTACCTCGTGGACAGCGCGGGCAAGCCCGTAACGCCGCGGCGCTTTTATCCGATTTCAGCCGATGGCAAAGCCATTGGGAGCGCCGGCTTGCGCTTCGACGAAGCCCGCAACTGGGCGCTGGTGGAGGCGTTGCTCACCAAAGGGCAGGGGAAAGTGGCCACCATTTTTGTCAGCGGGGAGGTGCGCTCGCGGCTGCTTGCCTACGCTGCTCGCCAGAAGGTCAGCTGGCGGTTGCGGCGAAAGGCCCGCCGGCTATTGCGGCACCCCAAGGGCGATACCCATCATCGGCACCACTTTCACGTGCGCCTCCATTGCCCCGTCCGGGATGGCCGCAAGTGCCGCGAATTCCCGCTCATGGCCCGCAAACGGCGCAATTCAAAGCTTGTGCGCAAAGGTTTTGCTCAGCGCAGGCGTCTGCGGCGTCGCAGCACCGCCAAACGTACCCGGCCCCTTCGCAGGCGCCGCTAAGCGCTCTTCCCAAGGAGCACGCAAACTGCGGCGGACGAAGGCGAAGCTAAGCCTTTGAAGCGGGCAGCTGATTTGCGCAAAATCGCTCGCCTCTTTCCAGACTTCCGAGGCATTTGCTAAACTCGGGCGATGAGTTCCATGCCCCCGGCGAGCGCCCAAATATTGATCGTGGACGACGATCCCCACAACCGGCGCCTGCTGAGCGAAATCTGTGCCGCGGAGGGCTACGCCACCCGGGAGGCGGAGTCGGCGGAACAGGCGCTCGATCAGCTAGCTGTAGCAACCTTTGACCTCTTGCTATTGGATATCTCCCTACCGGGCATGGATGGCCTAGATTTGCTGGAGCGGGTTCGCCAGGAGCACCTTCCAGAAGACTTGCCCGTCGTGATGGTGACGGCGAACCCCGAAGCGCAGGGCAGGCAGCGTGCGGAAGCTTTGGGCGTTAGCAGCTACGTGGAAAAGCCCTATCGGGTGTTCGACCTCACCCGGCGCTTGCGCATCGCATTGCTGCCGCCCGGCCGCACGTCCATGCCTCCTTCCTCAGCGCCTTTGCAACACCATTTGGCTACGTCCCCCGCGGTGCGCCTTGGCCAGCGCCGGTTGCGATTGGTTCTCCAATGGTTGGAGGCGTCTCGCGGTTTCTTCAAAGCGGTGCGCCACTACTTTCAGCGCCGCCGGCCCCGGGCGGAGCGGGTTGCCATGGTGCGCCTTACCGGAGGGCGAAGCTTGCTTGAAGATGGCAAGCGCAAGCAACACGATGCCTTGCTTGGAGCCCTCTCCCTCGCCCTCGCTCCCCATGCCAAAGGTGCCTTGTGTCGCACCGATGAGGGCGAGCTGGCGTGGGTTCTTCCCAAGGGGGAGAGCCGCAGTTTGGAAGACCTGCTGCACGAGGTTCGAGCTCAGCTCAGCGTGCAGCTGGTGGCTTTGGGGTTGCCCGAATGCAACGTCACCGGCGCCAGTCTGGAAGTGCGAGATCGGGGCGTTGACAGCAGCGTGCTCCTGAGGCACCTGCGGGCGTTTGCAAGCCTCGCCCGAGCCGAGGGTCGGGGCGCCCTCGAAGCCAAATTTGACTCCGCCACCGAACCACCCACTCACCGTTTAGTCTGGTTCGCCAGACTCACCAGCCAGGCGCAGCACTCTCTATGCTCAATCTCTCCTTTCTAACGCCGTCGTGTCTGGATTCGCCTCTGGTGGGTCGTAGTTCGGAGCTTGAGTTGATGCTCGACGCCCTCAACCGGGTGGAAGAGGAACGCAGCCTCCAGGTGATCACCTTGATGGGCGCCCCGGGTCAGGGGAAAACTCGACTGATCTACGAGTTTTTGCGGCACGCTAGCGTTGTGGGCGCCGAGCCGACTCGCCGGGCGGTGGTGTCCACGGCGAAGGGCCGGCCTGATCGCTTGGCGCTCTTCGCTCGCTGTTTGCGTTCCCGTTTTGGCCTCACCGACGCCATGAGCGCAGCGGCGGCACGCCAGGCCATCCGCGAGGAGGTCACCTCGGTTTATGGTGACCGCAAGGTGGGGGATGTGCTCTATTTCCTGGGGCAAATCATCGACTTGCCCTTCGAGGACAGCCCCCTGACCCGGGCGGTGGGTCCCGATGCTTCCGAGGTTCAGCATTTGCGCCGTAGCGTGGTGCGTAGCTTCTTGGCTGCCGACGCCGACCAAAAGCCCCTGGTGATGGTGTTTGAGGACCTGCACGAAGCTCACCGGGATTCCCTTTCCCTGCTGGCTTACCTGATGCAGCAGCTCACGGGGCCAGTTTTGCTCATCTGCAGCGCCCGCAGCGAGTTGGACGTGCGCTACGAAGGGTTTCGGGGTTTGGCCCCGGAACGCCACCTGGTGCTTGAGCTTGGCCCCTTGCGCTTTGCCGAAGCCGAAGCGGTGGCAGAGTCCCTGCTTGTGGGTTGCGAGGACCTTCCGCGGGAGTTGGTAACCAAGGCCGTGGATGTGGCTCAGGGCAACCCCGCCCTGTTGGAGCGGATGGTGAAAACCTACCACCAGATGGGGGTTCTCAAACAGAAGGCCGGTAGCGACGATGGCGAGTGGGATGCGGACACGAGCCTCCTGGATTCCGTGGAGCTGCCCCAGAGCCTTGACGATGTGGTGGAGTCGCGTGTGGCCGCTCTCAACCCCACGGAGCGGCGCATCTTGCAGCGGGCGGCGTGCATTGGCTCGGTGTTTTGGCTGGGCAGTTTGCTGGCCCTCGAGCGCATGGACCTGCCCGCGCCCGATGTGTGGCAAGGGGAGCGGGGATCCACCGGCACGCGCTTGGAGCAAATCCTTACCGGGCTGGTTGAGCGCGGGTACGTCTTGGCGATGCCTGACTGCACCTTTCCGGCGGATCGGGAATATGTCTTTAAGCACAACAAGGAGCGGGAGCGTCTGCAGCGTCTCATCGGGCCCCAGGAAGCCCGCCGCTACCACCAGATGATTGCCGACTGGCTGGAGCATAAGGCCCAAGTGCACCTGCACGAAGACAGCATGGGCACCTTGGCGAGGCACCGGGAACTCTCCGGTTCAAAGTCCCGCGCGGGCATTAGCTATTTGAAAGCGGCCGATATCGCCCGGCAGCGCTTTTCCAACCAAACTGCGGCGGAGTTCTATCGCAAGGGGCTTGCGCTCTTGGCGAAATCCGATGCCGGCCGCCGTATTGATGGGCTGCACAACTACGGCGATGTATTGCTCCACTTGGGGCGCAGCCAGGACGCTCTGGCCCAGTTTCGGGAAATGCAGACCTTGGCGTTTCGGCTGGATATGACCGCAAAAGCTGGCGCGGCTCACAATCGCATTGGCAGGCTTTATCGGGATACGGGCCGGCTGCCAGAAGCAGAGCAACATTTGCTAGCAGGATTGGAGCTTTTTCGGCTAGCAGATGACCGCCGCGGCGTGGCTTCAAGCTTGGACGATATCGGCAAGATCCGCTGGATGGGGGGCCATTACTCTGATGCCCTGAGTGCCACCCGGGATGCGCTTGCTATGCGCCGGCGCATTGGCGATCGCCGGGGCATCGCCCTATCGCTAAACAATGTGGGCTTGGTGCTCAAAGATACGGGCCGTTTCAAAGACGCCCGGGAAGCCTTTGAACAGGCGTTGAATATTCGTCGCGAAATCGGTGATTTGCTGGGCGTCTCCACCACCCTCGGGAACTTGGGTTCGGTGGAGGATGCGCTGCGCAACTTCGATGCTGCCAAGGACCTTTACCAACAAGCCTTTGATGTGGCCATCGAGGTGGGAGATCGTTCCCGCCAGGCGCTTATGCTTAAAGGCAAGGGGGATGCCCATCGGCGGGCGGAAGAGGTTGATCAGGCGGTGGTGCTTTTGGAGCAGTCTTTGCAAATCTATACGGATTTGGGGGACCTCCTGGGGCAGGCGGAGGCCTATCGCAGCGTGAGCAAAGCCTACCTGGCCGTTGGGCGCCTGCGGGAAGCGCGCAAATCGGTGGGGGATGCGGTGGAGCTCTTTATTGGCGTGGAAAGCCAGGTGCATGTGGGTTTGGCCCTACGCACCTTGGGAGACATTACCGCCGCCGGCGGTTGGGGCATGGAGCACGCCGACAAGTGCCGCGATTATTACTTGCGGGCTACGGATATCTTTTCCGCGATTGGCAACGATTTGCAGCTGGCCCGTACCTACCGGGCCTACTCGAAAGCCGTCGGCACCGTGGCGAGCCTAAACCAGCACGAGACGGTCCAGCGGGAGGCGGCCCATATGGATCAGCAAGCCGATGGCATCTTTCAGAGGCTCAAGCGGGAGGCCGCTGCGCCTGTGGCGAGCCGCTGAGCATTGCCGCGGCCGCGTTAACGTGGGCGTCGGCTGGGCCGGCGGCGGGAGGAAACGCACCGGTCCACGAGTTGAGGCGTCAGCCGACCGGTAGTTAGGGCAACGGGGAAGGCACCGAAAGCAGCGCCGAGGCGCTCGTACCTGATGCGACCCTGCTAACGATTTCGAAACGCTTGGGGTCCTTGCCTGCGCAGAGCCTCAAGGCTGCACTCTGAGTCCCTCGGCTTTGGGCGTGGGGCCACGGCGAGCGCTCCGCGAAGGCGGCCAGCTGCGCTCCTTCGCTGCCGGGGCTTAGGCCGAGCACCACGAGCTGGCATTTGCCCGCCGCAACCTCAAGGGTATGGCGATGCTCGTGCCTGGGAGCCAAGTTGGGGCTTGCCAGCGCCAGCCACTGAGTTGGTTTTGGGCTATGACCCCTTCTGAGCGCCTCATTGAGGGCTGCACCCACAGCCGCCTTGGGCGCCGCGGCTAGTTGTTTGGTGAGGCTGAGCTTGCGCTCCTCCACCGCCATGGGCCCGCCGCGATACGTAGCGGATAGCTCAAGGTAGCCGCCTTTTGAAAGCCCACACGCGGCGGTGCGCAGGTGGCTTCCTGCTTGGGCGCTCGCCACGAGTTCGCCCCCTTTGGTCCACACTTCCGAGGACACGCCAGCGGCGGGGGAGCCGAGAATCACATCCCACCGGCGGCAATTGGCGCCGGGCCCAAAGCGCACCCGATGAACCACGCCGAGACGGGTCTTGCCGGTCTTTGCTTTGGGGGCGCCTTTTAGCCCCTTGCGCTCAGCGCTTGCCCGCCAGCGTTTGCGTTGGGCCGCCAAGGGTTTGCGGGGGTGTAGCTCCAAAGGCAGGGGGTCGCGCACTGACAGCTCAGACTCTGTCGCCACAGAAATGACCACCGCCGCCAGGCCAGCGCTCACCACCGACCGCACCTCCAGGCTAAGTTGGGCATTGCGCTCGCTGCATAGGGCCACATGGGCACCCTGTCCCGCGCCGCCACCCCGTCCGATGGCCCGGCCCGATTCATCCCGCAACGCCAACGAGACCCGCCGTACCCCTTGACCGCCGAGCACCACCGCCGAGGCGCATTTGCCTTTGGGTAGCGAGAAACTCACGCCCGCGGGTGCATCGGGGTGGATGGGAAGCAGCGTGCGGCGCACATCCGCCCAGCGCCCGCCGAGGGGGCCCCGGAAGCGTTGTTTGGCCGCTCGCAAGCCGGGCCAGGTCTCGGGCAAGGGCGCGGCTTTGCCTCCGCCCGGAACGTGCAGGGCCGTTGCCAGCTCTTTGCCTCTGGCGTAGGCGCTGTGCACCTGTCCCACAGCCACCAAGCCCCGGCCAGCTGCCACCCGTGCGGAGACGTAGATGCGGCGCGCCTCCCGGGTACAAAGCACCATGCCGGGGTTGGGATCAGGCGCCTCGTCGGCTCCCAAGGCATCGCCGTTTTCCCCATATGCCAGAATATCCAGGTCTTCCACGTCCTTGCTGCCCCGTGCGTAGAGGAAGGCGCAACTTGACGCGGCCTGCTGGATGAATCCCCCCACCTTCTCCCCGTCGGTGGCCAAACCCATGGCCACCAGCCCCAAGGCGCCGCCGCCATGGCTTTTGGCTAGCTCTGCTTCGGCGGCCAAGAGCTCCTTTGCTCGCTCCGCTACAGGGGGAGCGGCAGCGGGGGGCGCCGACGCCGCGGGGGGCGCCATTGCACGGCCGTTCGTACCCCGAGAGCTACACGCGCCGCTCCAACCCGCAATCAACACAAGCTGGCAAGCGCCCCAGCGCGCCCAGCGCCTCATGGAGTGGCTCCCCCGGTGGACCTGCGAGCGGGTCCCCGATCCCAGAGGCTAAGCACCCAACTAAGCTGCTGGCCCTTGGCGTCCACCTGCATGGTGATGGACTCTTGCCGGCCGGTGCAAAAAGAGAGCATTGCACCCCGCTGGTTTCCGCCACCATCGTCGCCAAAGTTCTTCAAGCCCACCCGAGTGCGCAGCCTAAAGGCCCGGCCTTCCCCCCGCGCCGCACCAACGATGGCGAGGTAGCAGCGGCTTGGCAGTACCTCGAGGCCCAGTTGGGTGCTGCCCTCTCCGCCTGCCTTTGCGCCGGCGAACTCCTCGCGTTTTGCTTTGAGGTGGCGCCGGGAGAGCTGTTCGCTCGCGCTCCGCAGCGCTTGGGTGCCAAGGTAAGCTGGCAGGTTGATGGGCAGTGGTTTGCGTCCACG
The DNA here is from genome assembly GCA_011762755.2 of Epimenia babai. Classification (NCBI taxonomy): domain Eukaryota; kingdom Metazoa; phylum Mollusca; class Solenogastres; order Cavibelonia; family Epimeniidae; genus Epimenia; species Epimenia babai. The sequence goes on from WURV02220117.1 coordinate 9,237, forward strand.
CACAACCCAAATTCCGCCCCGTGCTGGCAGGCCGCCGAAGACCAAATAGGCGGTGGTGGCCTTGGCGAGGCAAAAGCGCAGGCTTGCGCTCGCCGCGTCGCTGCGATCCTTCTGAATGAGGGTCTGGTTGCTTGCTTCCCGCAGCTCCGCGTCCAGGTCGATGGGGGTTTCACCCTTGCGCTGCTTGGCGATGGCCACGATGTGGTGGCAGCCAGGCACCATCCGCAGCGGGAGGCGACCATTGCCATGGACGCTGGCCCGCTTTTGACGTCGCTCGGTGTAGCTCGGGTGGCTGCGGGTTACCTCCGACTGCGCCCGCTTCCAGCGCTGCTCGAAACTCTCCGCGAGGGGCGCTCTGCCCGGATCCACCGGCCGCACATCGTTGGCCACATCTCGTTCCGGATCGGGGGGGCTAAGGGGCCGAATGGCGGACTTGCTGCCAAACCACAGTACGTCCACCGCCGAGCGGGGGGAGTTCAGCTTCAGTAGTACTCGCTCAAGGGCGGCCTTATTTACCCCGCACTCCTGCACCATTAGCATTCCACCCTGGCTGCGCAGATCGGGCCTAGAGGTGCGCACCTGAGCTGGAAGTACCCGTCTGGCCGTAGCTGGCTTTGCGTCCAACTGAAGCTGAAACCGGTTTCTGCGGGGCGCGATGAATGCCGTCCCGATGCAATGGGTTTTTAGGCTGGAGGGAGGGCCCAGTAGGCGGTGATGCCCCCGCTCCACAAACAGACTCTGCCAGGGCTGCAGTGTGGCCCCCGCGCGGGTTAGAAACTCCCCGAGCGAAGCCCGCTCCCGGGCCTGGGATTGAGCAAACGCCCCTTTGGTGATGGCGAGTGAAGCCAGTCCCGCCAGGACCAAAAGAGCGCGGCGAATGGGTTTAGGCGGGGCCATCCACCCACTGTACAGGGCTCTCCACGAAAGAGCGGCTTTCACCGTCCCAGATGAAGAGTTTATGGTCGTCCACTTCGCCTTTGCGCACGCTTGTCACCAAGTACGCAAGCTCGTTGGCTGGCTCATCGCCGCCCATGTTTGCCGCAGCAGCGTCGGTTTCACTGAAGTAGGCGCCAACATCAAGGTGGCTATGCCAGAGCACCTTCACCGGGCGTCCGCTCTTGCCGCCTTCGTCGATGGCCCGCTCAAACTTGCGCGAGTTGAGCAAGAAGTACTCGTTGCCTTTGCGCGGGTACGTCTCCGGGTCTATCTCGTGATATTTATTCGCCAAATTGGGCATGATGACCGCCTCATCGGCG
>WURV02220128.1:0-10491 GCA_011762755.2 Epimenia babai
TCTTATGGTGGACGATTAAGCACCTCTTGAAAGGTCTCCTCTCATCTTGCCAGCTGGTCTTCGATCGAGGTAAGAAGCTGTTCGTCCTTGTTCCTCACTAGCCTATTTGGGTGAGTCCTTCGTCAGCTTAGTAGACGCGTGTGCTGTTGTATAGAGTCTTGAAGTCGCCCTTTCCAACTACTTCTTCTGCTGCATCTGCAAATCTGTTAATAAATGCTCGATTGTCTGAGCGCAGTGGTTTCTTGACCTCTTCATTATATTTGGCCTCAGCTGTCTGTTTTTGTCGCATTCCCAAAATACAATGCATATTCTACTGTTTCTTCTCCATCTATCTGCAGCGCTTGGATGCGGTTATGGCGTGAAATCTGGAGTGTTTTTCTTTCACCTCTTGGTTAAAAAGGTAAAGGTAAAGGCTGAGTTTTGGTGCTACTTTATAATTAAATGTCAGTCACACCTACAACATTGGCCTGCTACTGCCCTAAGATATTTTTTTTAGAATAAACCATTCCACGACAAATCTTAGTTTCCTGTTGTTGTACCTCATCATGGGGTTTTCCTGATTCTTTCTTGCTGTCAGCTTCATCTTGATTTGAGCGACTACAAAGTGGTAATCCGAGCCAATGTCTGCTCCATGTGAAAAAAGCGTTCCTCCAATCACAAGGCCCTTAACAGCAGAGGAGTCTGCAAGCAACTGTACTGTCGCCTAGACCATGTTCTCCCATCTTTCGCTCTTTGTCAGCGCTGTCTCGTCCGATCTTGGCGTTCATGTCTCCCATCAAAATGAGCATGTCTTATTTGGTTACTTGTCAATGGTTGCTTGGAGTTGTTAGTGAAAGCTGGCCTTGTCTTTCTCTCCGTTGTTTTGGTGGGGGCGTACATACGCACAAATACACGTGGATACAATAAATAAGAATAGCATGCTTCATGCTTATGTACACACATTTTACACACATTTGAAAAATAAATTTTATGCTAATGCAGAACTTCTTGGTAGAACATTAGACAGTCCATTTTATGGTTAGCTTACTTTTTGTTGAGTTTTTGGTGCTAGTTTGAATCCTTTGTTACTATGGAAATAACTTCCAAAAATTGACTATTATATAAGACTGTTCATTAGAAATTGCGTCCCATGGCAATTCGAAAATGTCAGTTTTTCTGCTTATCTCTCTTAGAAATTGTCTCCTAAAATCCTTTGTCGGTTTTGATACATCCTTTGGTTACACTATCGAGGCTATTAAAGGAATTCCGGTTCATTTCCCCAAGAATATTCTAGAGCGACGCGTTTTATATATTTAAATATCAATATTAGATTTATGGTTGCGACTTTTAATGATGTGTAATAATTGCTAAGAATACCAAAGTCAGGGCAAATAAGTAGACAGTTTAAAACAAGAGCTTTATCGAGTAAAAGAGTAGGGTATTGAAGTGATTATAGTTATTTTTACAAAGCTGTTTTACTCAATCGATATCAGGCTGGAAGTAGGGTTCATTCGCTTTCGCCCTTGTGGTATAATTATGATAAATTGCTATTACTTCTCTAAATTACTAAAGACAGATACGTATTCATAGCCTAATAGCTTGTTTAATCAGACGTGTACGCCATTTTGACGTATCATTGTGTAACAATAAAATAATTGGTAACCAAGAGGGGTATTAATATTTATATTCTTGGTTGTTGAGCTCTTAATCACTGGCCATTTTGCACTGGTATATAAGTAATAAACTTACACATATTGGTATTTCAATAGAAGTTAATTAGATATCGGTAAATATACAACGTGTTTTGTGCTGTGGACTACGAAGACGATTTAATCTATCTGCAATGGTGAACACAAGCGAACTCGGGCGAAATACGAGCGAAATGATAATCGTAGCTCACTGGCTGTCTCGGTACATCATAGAATTTACCGACAGAGACGCCGTCGTCTACCTGACGGTCCTCCTGACGTTTCTAGGTCTGGTTGGTAACGCGTTTTCTCTGATAACGATTATCGCCCGCAGACTCATTCGCCGATCGCCCATCTACATCTATATTTTGTTCATTAATATCTCCGATCTGATGTATGTCGTTGCGTCGCCACTAATATTCGTTGTTCTTACTCCTTTCTACCAGACTCCGATCTACAAAAGTCCATACGAAACGGAAATTTGCCGTGTGATTGGTTATTTTGATCACGCTTCAGTCGTGTGCTCGGCCTGGGTGTTAGTGGCGGCCAATGCTACTAAACTTTACGCACTAATGTTCCCCCTACGTAGTCTGTCCCAAAACAATGAACGCATTGCATGGATCAGTTGCGTCCTCGTTGGTCTTGTTTGTTTGGGTTCGTACGCGCCATTCTCTCCTGCATACGTCATGGGATCTATGCACCTTACCATCGTCGGAAATATTTACTACTACGGAGCAGAGTGCGGTCTATTCATATATGCGTATCCCTTATTAACGACCGTCGAGCGATATTACACGATCCTTATGTACTCTCTTCTCCCTGGTCTGTTTTTAGTTATTTTATCGATCCTGATCATTTTTACTTATCTGAAATCGACGAGAATGCGGGAAAGTCTAACTCACACGGATGCATCAGCAGATGGAAAAGCTGACCAATTCAAATCGGCAAAGAACAGCATAGTTTTTCTCTTTCCAATGTCCATCTTGCACGTCGCTTGTACTCTGCCGGTCTGCGTCATCGTGATATTACAGAGTCAGCTATTTTGCTCATCCGAATACTGCCTGTTGCCCACAGCGGTACCGTACGAGTACGTTAGACGACTTATAGACGTTAATCACACCGTAGTCATCTATCTCCAGTTGGTCGTCTCGAGATCGTTCCGCGACGCCATGTTTGGACGAGCCTAAACATCTTCATTCTCAATTGTAAAACTGAAACGCATACTCGCATGTGCATTGCTCTGTATGCCAGACCAACCTCTGCGGAGTTTTGGAATAAAAGACAAAAACAGCACACACCTGGGACGATATTTACATAATATTTTGCTTAATAATGTTTTCCCGATAACGCATCGCAGAATCAACAAGACATGTTTTATGCACTGCCATAAAGTTTAGTGTCTTAGTGCGAAATTCCTGGTAATTTTGCAAATTTCTTGCAATGTTTTTTGGTCATCTTTTCACTCATCTATCGAATTTTGATTGTTTTTCGTGAAGTTTTATTCATCCTCGGACAAGATTTGTAGAGGCCAGCCATAAGAGGTACTGTATTTGTTCTTGACATCGGCGGCATTGACGGCGTGTCAAAACTTTCGTCACCAGGCCAAGATAGACAATATAATACTATAAAGTACCTGGCGTGTGTTGTGCTCTGAAGTCATTTTACCAAGACTGTGATGTATAATATTTTTATGAGGCATAGACAAGACATCAATTATTAACATGAACGGAGTTGCGCCTTTTGATGTCAGAGGATGTAAGAAATACGAAATTGTTCTCTAAAGCTTTCACCTGCGATTTTACAAGAAGTGCTTGTGGTTTGTGCCTGAATATTAAGAATGAATCCCAATAAGAGTTTTTTTTTGTGTTTCAATCAATATTCTAAATGCGACTAATATTTTCTATCATCGATAAAATTGTACTATATTTTGCCTTGCTTCTTTTCCTATGAGCAGACTAAGCAGGATTGCTTATGCCAACATCTCGTTTGGGGATCAGCCTGTAGTCCCATATGTCCGCTACGCATATTGAAATCCATCTTCGGCACATCGCTTACTGTGGGCTAACAGAGCCCATGCTGTTACTGTTAAGTAAACTTTCACCAACAGGTATCGCAGCGTGGGTTATAAAGCACTCCGTGAGGACTCCGTGGCTTCTTTACTCTTTCATTAGCATATGCTCCATTGACGCAAATCGGATGATATATTTTATCTAAGAAAAATATGTCTCTATTTGTTGGACCGAATAATGTAAATAATTTAGTGCTATATTTGTTATTTTTTATTGTTTTTTACGTTTAATTGTTCCTCCATGTTTCACTTCGAGTCTGTGTTTGCAGATTTCGAACAGACACGCACTATTTGTCAATGTATTTATCAAGGTAATTTCATCGAGTTCATTCCAGACATGGACGGGTTTTTGAACGATCGGTTTGGTCGCACTGCGCGTAGGTGTCTATAATTGAGATGTAATTAATGCAGTGGTTTGTGCACATTCTGCGGTATTAATGACCTCTAGTTTCTCTATTTCGTCACAATTATGTGCGTCTGTTTTAACATAAATCGATCATGATGTGAATTCATTACATTCTTGTCCTTTCGATGCTGGCTAGCTATTTCAGCGAACTGCAAATTAATATATCCTTTTCGAATGAATACTTTCACAGGACTCTAAACCTAAGCAGAGCTATATGTTTCTACTGTCTGTCGCTATTTCTACAGATTGGTTGCTAGCAGACGCAACTTGATACCTAAGGCATAGTGTCCACATTGAAGAACATCTTTTTCTGGGGAATGGCGTGTGTTAAACAAAAATAAAGATTTTAAAATCAATAAAATCTAACAAATCAATTAAGATTGTATTCGATACGTATATAGGGAAGTACATATAGGGCGCGTGGAACGATTAGGCGTGGGGGTGTGTTCTCATGAAACGCCGCACCCACGATGGTCCGTTGATTCTGAAACTCCTTCAAATTGAACGAACAATGCTTGCATTTTTGGGAGTAGCACCTAGGAACAAAAAGGATGTTCAGGAAACAGTGGGTGTTTTACCCATTTTTACAACGAATTTATAATAATGTGTGCTATGCAAATGACATTGTCTTTGTAATTTTGTAGTTGATTATTGTATTATTGCGATCATGCGATGTGATTTCTTTGATAATTCATTAATATTGTCCAGAATTTTGTGAATCGTAATGCACAATTTAGTGCCCTAATTGAAGAGACGTTGTGGAAATAGTGCTTCGAATAGCGTTCATTATAGAACTGATACGTGGTGCATTATTGTTACTATAACGAACTCTGCAGGTCACTTCGCGTTAACACCAATCTTACTTAATCGGGTGTTATCTTTGTTCGTTATAAAATCTAGATCGGAGTGGGGATGTATTGACATCAGAGGTATCAGAGCTAGAAATGCGATACGCGCGCGCGTGTGTGTCGGTGGGTGTGCGAGGAGGGGGTGGGGTGTATGCTAAATATCGATTCAGAAAAATTAGGTACTCGATAACAATATACACGCTGTATTTAATAGCATGGCCTCTATCTATACCACGTCATTATTCTATGCAAGGTGAATAATGCTTTGGTCTGGGACCCCTGTACGCCAGCGTTTTTTTCTTGGAAACGTTGAAAATTGGCCGATGAGGATAAGAGTAAATTTTGTGGTCATCCGAACCAACGCAAATACAAAGGTAACACCTTGTTGACTAACTATATAGGGATTGACACAAGCTTTCGTATATCAAGTATACTTCATTAGGTGCAATCAAATGCGAACCAACGTATGAATTCGTTAATTTTTCGCAGATTACGTTTCGCGGAACGCCGGAGGATAAACTGCGCATTCTAGCAGAGCACCCAGCTCGGAGTGATGAACGAGGCCCCGCTTACACCCATTTTATGATGTGTCACTATTATCGTTGATGTAGTAGTACTACTACTAGAAATTCTACTACCACTTTTAAGTTACCTGTACGCTGTCTTATCATGACGTGCAATCCACCATCGAATTATGTTTTGCCATATCTACCCGCCAATGTCGCGAACAATAATTGGGCGTAAAAACGGCGATTTAGAGATTGATGCTTGCCCGGCCCTCACATATAGCTGACACGATGAGTTGCAATGGTAGTGGTTGATGCATCCCCAATTCTCCACTAAGACGATGCGCTGCAATCGTAGAGACTGGTGCGCCCCGATCCTCCATATAAATAAGACGATGCGTTACAATCGGTAACCATTGAAAGACTAGAGTAAGAAGTTCGTCATTTCCGGTTAAAGGCACATTACGGTTTTAATGAATACTGAACGACGCGGGTTTCACTCTTCAACAAATACTGTCGATTGTTATCCGAAATCTCATTTAAACTTCAACATCGGCTAAAACGAAAGCAAATTTGTTAATGTTATATATCAATGGTGAAGTCTATACTTGAATCTTAAATTACTACTCAATCTGTCACGTTACTTCAATATTGCGTAGAGGGTTTCCAACGATTGCGCAGCGCCGACGCCGTATGGAATATCTAACAAGCAGATTGAAACATGGTATACAGTTCAAAGTATATTCCACGCAATTATTTTACAAATTTACAGGCATCTTTTTCGAATTTGTTGTATTCTCTAAGCAATGGCGCACCAGCGTATCTTATTTCAGGACTCGAGGCGAGCCAATTGTACATATTCGATTTTTTTAGTTTTGAAAAGTTTAGTTTTCCCTCACCCTATTTGGAAGAGTTTTGGGAATAATCATCTTATACAAGTATTAAAATAACATATACATAGATACACATAGTGAATGACTGTGTTAATCTTTTTATTAGCTCACCGTAGCTTACGCTCGGTGAACTTTTCTTATCGGGCTTCGCCCGTCATCCATCGGTCCTATGTTAACATTTGGCAGATGTTCACCTAGGGTTGGTCTCTTCTAGATTTATTAAGCTTATCATAATCTGACCAAGGGGAAGTAACTTCTGTATGATGTTAGCATTTTTACCTTAAAAATCTTCTCAAGAACCGCTTGTCGCAAAGCTCTCCAATTTGCAGATATTATCCTCTTTTTAGATGTGCTAAGCATATTACCATCAGACCAAGGGGAGGTAATTCCTGCCAATGTTTGCAATTTAACTTTAAAAAATTAAAGTGAAATTGAATACAAATTTCACTCGTATCCAACGTATGGCGGTTTTCGGGCGAATCAACTGTCACAGATTTAGGGGAGTGTGCGACATATGTATTTATGCATGCAAACCTATGTATTTGCCACCAACACCGTGAACGAACGATGGTGAACTGTCCGCCAAAACTCATTGATTTTTTCACAGCGTTGCTTTCGCCACTCTTCTGACTGAGACTAATTCATGCCGTGTTAACCACACAGACTTGCTGCGTAAAGGGCCCATAATAGCCCAACCAACGGAGTAATTCTAACCCATTGGTGCGTACATACATGCTCTTATTTTCGCCACGGACTCTTTCTCCCGAAGTTCTTGAAACAAGAAGGAACAACAACACATTGATTGATGATACGCGGCATCCGTAGATTTATTAGAGTTGTATGTAAGGTCTTAGTATATGACATAAAAATCAAAACATCGTCTGAAGTGAAAAGGTACGACGAACAACCGCCTAGATAAACAAAAATAAACCCTCTGACTATGCGAGATAAAAAACGTCTAAAGTACCATTCAAACAATAATTAATAACCGTACGATGATAAGAAATGTATAATATTCATTAGAAAGGAATAACTTGAATCAATGAGTAATTCACATTTCGTACGCAATGTTAGTGACAGTATTAATTATCTGGTACTATCAATATTACAGTGTTCTTAATGTTTTATTTCAAAATTAGTTGGGCTTGTAATTACTTACAACACAAGAAACCTTTCTTGGGGTGAGTAGGAAAGTGATATCGTTAAAGAATTTATGTAAAATGTCGACTAAATCCTATAAAACTATTATACGAATCATACCTTGCTACGTAAGGTCCGCGGAGTTAATTCTTAAGATTCAAAAAATTTTAATTTCAAGAAAAACAGACATGCGTTATGTGTGATTGTAATTAGGATAGCCAATGTGGTTCTTCGGATAGCTGGAGAGAAATGCGAAGGAAAAAACCTATACCCGTAATGCCATTTCTCTCCAGACATGTGTAATGCGTATTCATTAGTGTAAGATCATCATCTACCGTATCGTTTTGCTTAAGTATTAAAAACCAATTCACTCTCGTCAGGGAGATGTACGCTGGCCATTTTTATTCGACTGTCAAATTTGACGCGGTCAAGGTCATACACAAACACTGTTAAAGATGATAAACTTTACCTGCTTTACACAATCGGCGGATTTCGATTTGTGTTGGTTCATATTATAGCGAAAACCGTCGAATATGACTCTGCCAAAGATTCTTTACCTCTCTGTTATGACACATTCTTTGGGATAACCCGCGCAGATGTTCCCTTTTGTCCCAAGTATTGCGGACTAAAAACTGAGTTTACCAATCCAGCGTATCTGCCTATTTTCCGTGATAAGAATACACCCGATATGCGCTGTTCGATATTAACTACACGGATAAAAAATTGTTTGGTGAGCAGGCTATGATATCAACGTCGTTACACTCGATAAACGCCTGAGCAACATCCATACACACCCGATTACTTTGTCATTTCCAAGTGTCTACAAGGTTTGAAACTCGTGGGTGACGAGCAACTTTTCAATTTATAAAAACAACGAGCGAGTAAAAATATGGAAATATAGAAAGAATAAGTAAATTTAATTTTTCTAGCGATGCCAATGGCTTAGTAACAATACGGAGCAAAAACGATATAAATTGCATATTGTTTAAGTGAATGTAAGCAAAATTAACAACTTTTCAACGCTATCTATATAAAAGCTGATGCAAATTTAATAATAGTTTATGCTTTTATGATGAATCCATACTTTCCATCTATATCACAGATGCTTTGGCAGGTAACGACTAAAAGTGTGTACCTCGACGTTATTCAAAGTAACTGACATAGAGAATACGAGTAAAATTCTCGCATTCTGTGAGCAAAGTTTCTGCGCTGATCTGCGCGTAAAGTCTCTCTGCTGATCTGCGCGTAAAGTCTCTCTGCTGATCTGCGCGTAAAGTCTCTGCGCTGATCTGCGCGTAAAGTCTCTGCGCTGATCTGCGCGCAATGTAAAACAAGAAATAAAATGAAAACAAAAATCTGGTACGTGTTACAAAAATGTTAAATAATAGTTTAAGCCATGAGCGTTGTTTGACGCGTGGCTCTTAGGACCCTTGTTCTTTAAACGGAGTTGGTCTGAGATAGGGTGAAAGCCCCGTTCCCTGGTATTGCAGTCTGTCAGCGACAATATGCCTGTACAGCGAAGGGGTGGACGGCGTCAGGGTCGGGTTATATACGACGACGCGTCTCGTGGGAATTTTTGAAGTTACTATGTCAAATACAAATGTAAAAAGGAAAGTTTTCATCATTTATTGCGCCATACAAAATGATAAAGCGTCCGGGAGAACTGCTCAAAATGCAACGCAATCGTTTTTGTTCATTGAGAACGCCTAACCGCGTCCTAACATCGTCTCACGGAATGATTTAGAGACGGCCAATTGTATATAAATAACCACGGAATGGTTGATGTCAATGAGTCGCCGAACGTAGTCGTACGGTACCGCTGTCAGAAGGTGGCAGAATATGTTGGTGCAGGACAGTTGGCTAAAGTTCTGTAAGATAACGATAATGCAGACGGGCAGAGTACAGGCAACGTGCAGCATGGACATTGGAAATAAAAATATTATGCTGGTTTTGGCCGATTCGAATTTGTCGGTTTTACGGTCTTTTGCAAACGGAGAAGAGCCTGCGTCCGTTTGAGTCAGACTTTCGCGAGTCCTCTTCGATCTTTTGAAGGTAACGAAAATTGCCGCGGAGAGAATCACCAGAACAAAACCTGGCAAAATACTGTATATAAGCAATGTTACGTAACGTTCGGCTAACATCAGTAAAGGATATGTGCCGTTGTCCATACCGCATGTGGCTCCGTAGTAGTAAACGTTTCCGATGACTTTACGGTAAAGTGCTCCCAAAAAATATAGAGGTGTGAACGGCGCTTGTGATGCGAAACTGATAACGCACACAATGGTACAGCTGATCCAAGCAATAAGGTCGTTGTTTCGAGAGAGACTGCGCAGCGGAAATTTCAGAGCGTACAGTTTCGCAGCATTTGCCGCAACTAATACCCAAGCAGAGCTTACGACTGCCACGTGTTCCAAATAGCTAATGACTATGCAAATAGCCTTGTGGTATGGCGTTTTGTACAGCGGAGTTTCGTAAAACGGGGCATTAAACACGAAAACGAAAGGCGCGACGAACATGTATAAAAGATCCCACATATTAATGAACAGAACGTAGATGTAGATGGGCGATCGGTGAATGAGTCTACGGGCGATAATCGTAATTAGAGAAAACGCGTTACCGACCAAACCGAGAACTGTGAGAACCACCGTCAGGTAAACGACGGCGTCTCTATCGGTAAACTCGATGATGTAGCGGGCGTCAGAGTGTACTATTAATATTTTACTGTGTCTGGTAGTCGCGTTTAAGTCAACGTCCCCGACAGTCGCCATTGTGTCCATTACGTATGCAGATCAAACGCTTTGTTGCAAGGTTATAATACTCATCGAATTCACAAACACAATACAGTAATAGTCACCGTAATTTAACCGTGCAACCACCGATAATATTACAATATTGATTATGAACGGTGAAAGAGTACACTCCCTTGAAGTACATACTTAAAGTTCAGATAATATGTCTATATA
>WURV02220139.1:0-10491 GCA_011762755.2 Epimenia babai
CGTGACGTTCCGCGGTCACGTGACGTTCCGCGGTCACGTGACGTTCCGCGGTCACGTGACGTTCCGCGGTCACGTGACGTTCCGCGGTCACGTGATGTTCTACAGCACATAGTAGGCACCCTCTCTCCAGTCTAGTTCTTCTAGTTGAGGCCTCTCTGTAGGTCCGGACACATTATTCGCCATACTGTTACATACATTCGATCACTGCAGGGCCGAGCAGGAGTGGGGTGATGGCATCACTGGTCTGGCCATGTCTGGTGCACGGTTTGCCCTGCTCAAGTTGGAAGAAGGTCCGGTGCATACGAAAAACTGGAGGTGCGCGAATATCATGCAGAAAAAATGTATTTGTACACCACCTTTGACCCTTCTGCTGTTTTGTTTTCTGATATGATTTCATTATAAAAGATATCTCAAGAACTACGGTTAACAAGTGTAAGGATCATGAAAAAAATCATCATTTTTCTTTCTGTCATCAATGACAACATTCATTTTTATCATCAATGACATCACCGTCATTTCTATCATCACTGTCATCAATGTCATCACTGTCATCACTGTCATTTATATTTTCACTCTCGTCACTTTCATCACTTTTGCCACGTTCGTCACTCTCGTCGCTTGAGTCATTCTCGTTACTTGAGTCATTCTCGTCACTTTCATCACCCTCGTCACTCTAGTCACTATCATCACTATTGCGTGTGATTTATATTTAATTTTGTGCTTCTTCTCTTGCTCGCCAGTGATAATTTGGCTTTTTATATCACACACACACACACACGATGTTTTTAAAAAAATTTATTATTGAATTGTGTAATATTAATCAATTAATCATATAGGGTATTCTTGTTGGCTCGTGTAATCGTTAAACCATGATAAACGCCCGTTATTTGCCCTCTTTTTTTATCCTGTTCGTAAATACAACACTCAGACCACAGCTGCTGATCCTTCTGAAGCAGAACAAGTCGTCGCTCCAGCCAATTCATCCGCGACTTGCTGCGTTTGGAAAACAACTCAAAGCAGGTATAGCCAGGCGATGTCTAGCGAAGACACACGACGTCTAGTATATACACAGACGTACGTAGATGATTGTTTGTTTAGAAAACAGCGCAGTGTTATATCGCTTTATAGAAAATAGTCAAAGTGAAAATGAGGCATTTATATGCCGCTCTTTGAGGCCACTTGGGCATCTTGCCATGTAAAAGTTTTACAAGTCATTTGCGAAGGTAGCTCTGTAGTAGGTGCAAGCAAAAATCCCGCAAAATTTAATGTGTGTTGCTATAAATAAACTTCACCGGTACTTATTTATGGCTGAGTTGACCAGAGCAACTGGGATAAAGTGCCTTGCCTGAGGATATAACGATAATACAATAGTCCCGTTTGGTATCCGAACCCTCGATCTTCTGCCTCATAGGCTGCTACTCTATCAACAGGAATCTCCAGTGTCTTGTCGATACCCTCTCGAATGTCTTGTCGATGCCCTCTCGAATGTCTTGTCGATGCCCTCTCGAATGTCTTGTCGATGCCCTCTCGAATGTCTTGTCGATGCCTTCTCGAATGTCTTGTCGATGACTTCTCGAATGACTTGTCGATGCCCTCTCGAATGTCTCGTCAATGCCATCTCGAATGTCTTGTCGATGCCCTCTCGAATGTCTTGTCGATGCCCTCTCGAATGTCTCGTCGATGCCCTCTCGAATGACTTGTCGATGCCCCTCGCATGACTTGTTACAAAACGTCATTGGGAAAGCTTAGGGGGCAGTGGTATGTACCTGCCAGAAGTTACCTGAATAATAAATGTTGAATACATTGATGACTGATATTATGATCAGATTCATCATAACAGAGACTATATCACACTATAACTCTATGATTTACTTGTAGTAATTTTATATTTGCTTACCTCGATGCAATTAGTTAAGATGATGTTGAATCGAGTTGACTTTTACTGCGTGCTTTTGACGGTTGCATGCGGCACGATTAAACAGGTTCTACGAGCCGCTGTTTTCTTTACATGCTTGCGCGGTTTACTAAATTATGGTGTCTAACAATTTTACGGTTGTCTGGGTGCCGCCTCGTTGCTCCAGGTCGCGGTCTGACCATGGTTGCCTCCGTGTTAGCTGGATCATACGAGAGCAGAAGCGACGACCTTGACAAATCGAAAACCGTAAGATCATAAAAATACAAATTTAACTTTTTTACATACAAGGTATTACCGTATATACTCGCTTATAAGATGACCCCCCCGTCTTTAGAAACACAAATGTCAATTTTAGCGTTGACCCGTTTATAAGACGAGGCGAACTTTTATTCATAATACACATTGCTAATAATAATCTAATTGCGACTGTCCCACGCGTTGTCGTCTTCGTCGTTAGTAAATAAAAGTGAAGAAGAAAACAATTTTCCAAGAATAAACACAATAACAAAAACATAGGACATCAAAAGGGCGCAATAGATGATTTTTGACTGTATATACAGTAAAGACAACACACGCTATCAAACTGCTATGTTATACCCAGACCTTTCTATCACGCGAAACGCTACCTGGCGCCTACGGATGACGATGTGGTTTGAAATAATTATAGTCTCACTTAGAAGACAACCCCCCACTTTGAATCTAAGTTTTTGGTGTAAAAAGGTCGTCTCATAAGTGAGTATATACGGTATTTAAAATTTTTTATTGCCAACTCTTCGTCCTTTACTGCGTATTTTCGATCACAGATTTTGAACGACCTCATTAATGAGACTGGACTCAAGGGCTTCGCGGAGGTTACCGTAGCGATGGATGTGTGCGAGGGCCTGTCACAAATGTAAGTGGACAGAATCGAATCATTAAAAACTGTTCTCCAAATTCTTTTACTTCCGTGGACATTTTGTTCAGTTAACTGAATTGATTTAAATATACTTGAGTGGCGCAAGAAATCTATTGGTTGAAATGCTCGTGTTAGCAGACGACTACAGGTTCGGTAACGTTCGTTTCATTCTCATCGTGTTTGTTTTTTCATGCTGAAAAATTTATCAATTAATGTAAAAATTGCAGTGAGAAATTATTTGAGCCAAGGCTTATTGAGGAAAAATTTTTAAATGTGGCACACCATTCACTCACGCAAAACAATATTCGTCAGAAATTGGAGTCATGTAATGTAGCTTTGGTGTCATACAATATTACGTGCTAGGTTGTAAGTTCTACTCTATTTTTATTTATTTATTTTTAAGTCTGTTAGTTGCTGTTAGTTGCACAATTCATGACAGGATGTAATAACTACTACACAAATACACGTGTTGTGATGAGTCATAATTTTTGTTGTATTAGTAGTACACATGTTTTGGTGAGTCATAGTTTTTGTTGCATCAGTAGTACACATGTTTTGATGAGTCATAGTTTTTGTTGCATCAGTAGTACACACGTTTTGATGAGTCATAGTTTTTGTTGTATTAGTAGTGCACATTTCTGAGCTTTAGAGCTGCTTTTACAGCCATTTGCATTCTCTTATATTTGAATATTGTTAACAGGCATTCACTGTTAATCGCATGCATCAGATATGCCCACCCCTAAAGCACCCATTTATGATTCATTTAAGGATTCAGACAGCGGGGCTTGGCGGTCTCAAGCCAAACACAGTGGTCATGGCATGGCCAACGAGCTGGTCAAACGATGCTGAAAGATGGACAGTTTTCAACACATTCGTTGGTCAGTTCTCAATTTTGTTTATTTTCATGTACATGCTCTTGACATGTGGGAACTTGCTAGGGCGACCTGCAAGGGCGACCATCTAATGGTTTGGCCCTCAGCCACCAAGGCAACCCGGCATAGTCGTTGTTTTGTGGGTCGGTACAATGACTGCTGGGAAAAACTAAGGAATGTAAACAGACACTATTTACAATGCACTAGGAATGTAAACAGACACAATTTCCAATGCACTAGGAATGTAAACAGACACAATTTACAATGCACTAGAAATGTAAACAGACACAATTTACAATGCACTGGGAATGTAAACAGACACAATTTACAATGCACTGGGAATGTAAACAGACACAATTTACAATGCACTAGGAATGTAAACAGACACAATTTACAATGCACTAGGAATGTAAACAGACACTATTTACAATGCACTAGAAATGTAAACAGACACAATTTCCAATGCACTAGGAATGTAAACAGACACAATTTACAATGCACTAGGAATGTAAACAAACTGCAGTCTTCCAACATGACTAAAAAGTTGTCACAGCCAATGCTGCATTACCTTTCTTGCCCCATGTCCTCTCAAGTCCTCTTTCCCATCATGATGGTCTCTTCTCATGTCCTCTTCCCCATCATGATGGTCTCTTCTCATGTCCTCTTCCCCATCATGATGCTGTCTTCCTCTCTACATCCTTTCAGCCACTCTCAAGCTTGTACGGAGCACCGGGAAGTGCCTTTTGCTGCTCAAGGAAGCCGACAAGTTCCCCGATATCTGTGACAAGGTGACAGGAACGATCGACGTCTGGTGGATTGTCCATATCCTTCTGCGTGTTTATACCAATTAGCTGTAGTCACTCGTAAACCATCACTCGTAGAGAAATCACCAGTTAGACATCGTAACATTTCAACTCATCCTTTACTCCTAACTCATCGCAACATGTTTGTCTCCCCCCAATGCTCCTCACCCTTTACCACTTTCTCTTCCCCTGTATTTAATCATTATTCATAGTCATTTTATATATCAGTACCAATAACCTCAATGGTCAAATTCCTAAACAACTGAAATACTCAAAGAAACTCCCCATCAATACAATTGACAGCTTATGCACCCTTTACTAATAACGTCAAAAAAACAAAACACACCCTAGGCCAGTCTTGTGAAGGGCCAAATCTGGCTCATACGATTTATTTTTGCTGAGAATCGGCCTATCATTACATACATACATGCATATATTGGTACTTACTAATAATCTACTATTTTTATGCCAATCAAAAATCGCTTTAGCTACGCACAATTAGCTCAATCCGACAGTTTCTGCCTGTCATTCATTGATGTTTTGGCTCATTGCCAAGTTTTGATGTTTTGGCTCATTGCCAAGTTTCGATGTTTTGGCTCATTGCCAAGTTTCGATGTTTTGGCTCATTGCCAAGTTTCCTTAATGCATCCACATGAAGGAGGCTTATTGATGCTGTTACCCTTCCTGCTGCGTCAGCATCGCACGTGGAAGAACTGCAAGCTGCGCATATTTACGGTCGCACGTACGTATACTCACTGTCATACTTAACTAATATCATAATAATATAATCATATCATGGCCACTTCTCTCGATCCCCCACCCCTCTAGGTCATAGTATGTAAAACAAGGTAAAGTACAACATTTATATACCGCAAGTATCAGCCAAGAAAGGCTCTCAGATGCGGTTTACAATGAAATGTTTTTGGCAGCTATTCAGCGCATATACAGTACCTTCGATACTCACATATGACCCCACCAAGGATATAACTATCAACATATCTATCTAACGGAGGACATCATCGGTTAGCCCAGTTATGTACTGATCGTGTTAACCCGTGGCTACCGACCTTCCACTGGGCCTCGTGCGTGCCGACGATCCGCATCTTGCGCAGACCGACCGTGCTGAAGCGGTTGTCCTCTTTCTTGTCACCGTTACCGCCAGATGATTTCGGCGCCAGGCTCTCGTCTTCGGCGAGCACCTAACAGGATTAAACGAAACGAGCTATAAAGAGGACAGGACTGGACAAAACGAGCTATAAAGAGGACAGGACTGGACAAAACGAGGTATAAAGAGGACAGGACTGGACAAAACGAGGTATAAGGACAGGACGGTACAAAACGAGGTATAATGAGGACAGGACTGGACAAAACGAGGTATAATGAGGACAGGACTGGACAAAACGAGGTATAATGAGGACAGGACTAGATGAAACGAGGTATGATGGGAACAGAACTAGACTAAACGAGGTATAATGAGGACAGGACTAGACAATACGAGGGTTGAGGACAGGACTAGACAAAACGAGGTATAATAAGGACAGGACTAGACAAAACGAGGTATGACGACAGGACTACATGAAACGAGGTATAATGGGAACAGAACTAGAGTAAACGAGGTATAATGAGGACACTTTTTGGAATCTTATTTTTAATGCACACGCAGCGACTAACACGAGCACACGCGTAAACTGAAGCGAACAGTTTTTAATGACTCGTTGCATCGCTAGTCACATGACGTTAAAATGGCGAACGCAACATTTAGCGTTAATAACGAGTTTGCGGACTTCACAGTGACATTTGATACGAAGTTTTGTGTCTACAAAAGCTGCATAACTTTGAAAATTTGTTACAGGTCCGGTGGTAAATCGAGATTTACCGATTAACCGTGACCATCACTAGTTCAGCGTATATAGACGAACCTTCATCTTCGCGGTCGAGTTTTCCATCATGTTTTTGATGTTCGTGCCGTTTGTGCCAATCATCGCGCCGACCGCCTGCTCGGGGAAGTAGATGTAGCTCACCTCGATGGGCTCCGGGTAGTTCACCGGCATGCCACCGCCCATACCCGAGGCGAAGGGCCAATTTCCGCCCGGACCGCTCTAAACGCGACATACAGAAATACCCGTTAGTGAACCGGGGAAAACTACTCTGGGCCAGCTGGATCACCATGCCAACCTCGTACGTCGCTAAGTAAACGCCGTCAAAATCTAGTCGACCGTAAGTGTTTCAAGTTGTAAGATTTCAACGATAATTCCAGTTTCCAGTTTAAGATGTAAGATGTCTCCTGCAATATCTATTGCTTCTTTCAATATTCAGGTATCGTAAAAACCAATCTTGAGTCTCGATCAGTTGTTAACCTCTGATGATTAAAAATTGAACTCAGCATAACATGGCTAACCAACACTACATGTACACCACTACACAGGCTTAAAGAATCAACACCACAGGTGCTATTAAGATAGATATTGAGCTCCACAAATCCCCCACCAAAAAAGATATATATTCATGCAGCGGGCGAATAGATTAGGGTAAAAACATGAATATGCGAGTAAATGCTAAGTTTGACAAAATAACTTAGGGTTATGCGGATGGTAAACTGTCTAACCATGTAGGGAGGGTAATAGCCCTGGGCTACACCACCGGGATAACCTGGGTTCATGGCACCATATTGGGGATGCATTCCCGGCAACATCATCTGCAAGGAATGCGGGTTGGTGGGCAATGGAACTGGCATCGGTAAACAAAAACGCGATTTTCACCCAGATGATTTAACCAAATTAACACGATTATCTATGCCCGTGTTTTTTGAAGCATGCATACATCACGCAATGAATTATGACTTTTACTACAGGCGATGTAAGAGTGCAGGTCAACTAGCGGGCCCGAAGGCTACTTTGATCAGCGGGAAAAATCGTCCGCTGTAGTGTAAAAAGACATTAATCATTGAAGCAATAGTTGTCGCGGACCCCGAAAAGTTCGAGCTTCCAATCCGGCCCTCACGGAAAAATTTAGTTGGGCGCCCCTGCTATATAAAACGTTGGGAATTCCCGGATATTTTCAAACTGACCAAAAATATTTATCACTAGATTCCTGATGTGGCCATAATTTAAAGACTAGATAAATGGATCACTTTGAAAATTTTTGAATCACGGGCAGTACAACGAATTTATATGAATACATTAGGTCCTCTCTGAGTTAAGCCAAAACCCTGATGAGGCAAGGTAAATGGGCGGTAAAGTAACTCAGTGCCAATGTATGGTTTGATCAAAGAAAATTGTGGGACAAATAAAAAAACTAAAAACCAATGAATAAAATAAAATTCCAGTGAGGTACCGGGGGTACGGTGAGGGTAGCGTTCTGTAGGGGACTAAAGCAATTATAGTTTAGGGTAAGGAAGGCGATAACGCTAAATAGAAACATGTAATCTCCATCAGACCTCCGAGAGGAGTGCATTGCTGCGTATGCCCGTCTAGATTCCCAGCTAATGCCGGTACTTTACCGATGAGATGATCTATTCACGAGAGGAGTATGAATGATCACCCCCGCCCACGCACCGGCCAGGCTGGAGACGGCGCCGATGCACTATGCTCACATTGCCGGCGCAAGTATGACGATAAGCCCAAACAGATACGTCGTTATAAAACCCACTACAATGGATGGCTGGAGAGACATGCACAGAAAAGATCCAGTACCTCCTATGGGACTCGAACCCACGACCTCTAGATATACCGTCTGGTGCTCTACCGACTAAGCTACAGGGGGAGAGAAGGGGCAAGCTTTCTCCTCTCCCGCGCATTTAAGTATTTACAATGAACACAAAACTCGACCATTAACTCAAACATGAAGGAGGGGTGCTTTGATTAAGCGTCCAACCGTACACCAGGCAGCAAAATTGTAACACGCCGCGATCATTATGCGAGTAACATGAGCTAAATACATTGAAGACTACGTCTACTAGTAACTTACGCCCATGGATTGGGCCTTTTCGGAGTCCTTCTCTTGGGCCTTGCGCATGCGCTCGCTCAGCATGACCTCGGCGCACGATATCTTCTCCACGTCGCCGCTCACCGTGACCACGCGCTCCACGAAGTAGTTGTTGGGGTCGGGCGAACTGCGGAGGGAGCGAGGCAAATGGCTCGGGAGTACGTATCATTAGTTAGATAGTCGGCAGCGAGATAATCAGCTAGTAATTAGAGATAATTAGCTAGCAGTGCCTTCACACTGCGATTGGTCGAGAGTTCTTTCTACGACGCCATTCACACTGCGATTGGTCGAGAGTTGAATCTACGACGTCATTCACACTGCGATTGGTCGATAGTCGTTTCTACGATGCCCTTCACACTGCGATTGGTCGAGAGTCGTTTCTACGATGCCTTTCACACTGCGATTGGTCGATAGTCGTTTCTACGACTTCACTCCCACCACATTGGTTTAAATGTCGCGTGCATGATCGTGAGATTTAAAGAACGAACACGTTCGAAAGGCCCGACTTACAGCAAAGCACGTTAAAAGCGATGGCCAATCAGATTCACTGGCCTTGCAGAGGAGTGATTTTCTAAATGATGGCCACTTACTCTGTATTCACTGTTTGACAGGTGCCACATGACTGTGGAAATTAACACTGCCGACAAATCGAACTTTGTTGCACCAAGTGGAGGGACAAAAACAACTAATCGTCAATGCTGCGTACGACAAATCCCAGTGTGAAGGCACTTCTTATGAACGTAGTGTAAACCTTGGCCGATGACCAATTGATACAACCGAGAATTTTGTCAACCATCTGTAACCAGTAACGTCCTTATTTACCGCAGTATTTCCTCCAGCGATATTTGCTAAATTTTAACCAACTGTAAGGGATTTAGCGAACGTCTATAAGATCCATCACGGGATCTGGTCTGCGTCACTCTCCGCCAAGCAATTATAAAATTAGAGTAGAAAACTATCTATACACCTAGAAATATATGGCATGGCATCAACGGGAATGTTCTAGTAACAGGAGAAAAACATCGATGAGTAAGAAATAGGATTTAAAAAAGCTAGAATATAGCTTGAAGATGAGACGTTAATTTTGGCCTGAGAACTTATTAATTCACTAATTAAGTTGTAGTTCTGCATCACTAAGAAATAGTCAACAAATTGCGACCCGTATGACCTCTGGATAGAGGATGATCATTACATATCGATAAGACGACGCAAAAGAACACAAACATGTCGTACTTGGACACGACTATGTGCGCGTCTGAGCTCTCCATGATGCCGTTGATTACGCGCCCCTGACGCCCGATGATGCGCCCGCACAGGTAGTTCGGGCAGAGTATCTTCAGCGGAATGTCCCTGCGGGGCGAGGCGTTAATAAGCGTATAGCAACAGCCTCGGTGAAAAATAACCGTTACCAAAGTTGTAGGGACTAAAACACCTACCTGTTCGATCCAAGACATACTATTCATAACCTTTTATTAGACGACTGTAACAGTTCGGATATTGCGAAGACGCGTCGCCAGTTTAATGGGAGAGGGGAAGAGAGAAATCAGCATGAAAAGCGAGACATCAGGACGAATTCACTCTATATATGCCCGAGCTTCATAAAATCCTATTACTACGGCCGCTCGTTGAGGCACTCCAATAATATTTAATGACCGATCGCTACTGACCGACGACCAATGACAACTAGCGGAGTAAAAAACTAAAAAACTAAAAAAAAATAAACGAAATCAATCTTGAGTTCCACATTATTTCCTCTATATGAAATACATCGCTAGCAAAGATATACGCGGGGTTAACGCGACGTACCCGCGGTTGCCGTTCTCAGCCTCGCGCTTCACTATCTCCATGATGCTCTTGATGGCGTTGCTGATGGCCTGCGGCGCTCCTTTTATGGTGATGGCCTGCGACATACGGAGGAAATAAAACATCCCGTGATTCGCCGCAAAATAATAATAATAATAATAATAATAATAATAATAATAATAATAATAATAATACATTTGTTTGGGAGGCGCCCTAATA
>WURV02220150.1:0-10491 GCA_011762755.2 Epimenia babai
CTTTTTTCTCTCTTTTTCCCCTCTTTTTTCTTTCTTTTTTCTCAGGTGAGCGTCTTGAGGCCTTTTGGGCCTCTTGTTTTTCATTATTTTATCTTCTTTATAATCATATCCATCATTTTCATTTTTTGCCCACCTGAGCTTATGCTCGGTGAGCTTTTCTGAACGGAGTTCGTCCGACATCCATCCATCCATCCATCTGATGTCAACATTTTCTTTAAAGAAATTTTGTTCAGAACCGCTTATCGCAGAGGTCTGCCATTTGGCAAATATTGTCCTTGGCCATCGTCGCTTCTAGATTTAGTATCGTCCTGGCAGCAAGGGGAGGTAACTTCTGCTGATGTTTGTATTTTACATTAAAAAATTTTCTTCTCAAGAACCGCTCAGCGCAGAAGTTTGCGACTTAGCAAATATTGTCCTTAGGGTGGTCTCTTCTAGATTTGTTCATGCTATCCTCATCGCAGCAAAGGGAGGTAACTTCAGCCAATATTTGTATTTTTTCTTGAACAGTCTTCTCAAGAACCACTTATTACAGAGGTCTGCTATGTGGCAGTTATTGTTTTCGCATTGGTCTTCTAAATTTGTTCATGCTATTGTCATGGCAGCTAGGAGAGATAACTTATTATGCCAATGTTCGTATTTTTTTCATAAGAATTGTTTCAAGAACCGCCTATCACGGAAGTCTGCTTTTTCGAAATTATTGTCCTTGGGTTGGTCTCTTCTTGATTTGTTCATGGTATCGTCATTGCAACAAGGGGAGGTAACTTTTTATGCTGATGTCCGTATTTTTTCTTCAAAATCTTCTCAAGAACCGCTTTTCGCAGAGGTCTCCCATTTGGCAGATATTATCCTTGCGTTGGTCTCTTCTAGAATTGTTCATAGTATCATACTCGCAGCAAGGGGAGGAAACTTCTGTCGATTTTTGTATTTTCTATTATAAAATTTTCCCCTCAACGGCTTATAGCAGAAGTCTGCTACATGGAAAATATTGTCCTTAGGGTTGTCTCTTTTAGATTTGTTCATTGTATCATCATGGCAATAAGGGGGGGGGAGTAACTTGTGTAGATGTTTGTATTTTTACTTTAAATTAAACTAATTAAAGCTAATTTTAAAATCTTTCTCGTGAACCCTTTATCGCGGAGGTCTGCCATTCGGTAGATGTTGTCCTTGGGTTAGTATTTTTCAGATTCGTTCAGCATCTCGTCATGGGGACAAAGGGGGGGTAATGTCTATCCACTTTTTTATTGGAAAATCTTTATCTCCATGGCCACTCAGTGCAAAGGTCTGCCATTTGGCAGACATTGTCTGTGTAGGTCTCATTCAGATTTATTTAGGTCATCTATTTAGGCAATTAGAGGTGATTTCAGCCAAGGTTTATCCACAAATATGTATTTTCTCGTTTCGCTATATTGATGGATATATTGAGGTCTCTTTTGTTTTTGTTTATTGTTGTCTTCTCATATTAATATAAAGATGGCCTCTTTGGCCTCTTGTTTCGTCTTTTTCCCTTTTTTTTCAGTTGAGTGTCTCTAGGCCTCATTGGCCTCTTGTTTTGTCTTTTTTTTTCAGGTGAGCGTCTTTAGGGCTCTTTGGCCTCTTGTTTACTGTTATATTTCTCTTTGCATTCTTTATCAATATTATTTTAATCAGTAATATCTTCATCTTCAGTAAGTTCATCACGCTTATGTTCGTTTTCATTATCTTCATATTTATTGTCTTTATCATAATTTTTATCATCTTCATCATTATTTTCATAATCTTTGTTGTGGCGGATATTGCTAGAATTGTTTTTAGAAATGTTTTTCAAACTGTTACTTTTTAAAATTTTAGATGATCAACACATAAGCCAAGATATACCAGAGAGATTATTGGCTGAGGTAGAAGAAGAGAATAAACAACTCGAATTGGAAAGGTATCAGACTCAATTTTAGCAGATCATGTTTACCGTTATCTGTTGTATTAAAGTTATGTTCATTCATTCTACTTTAATTATGGTTATTTGTTACATCATAGAACCGTGGTTTATTATTCCAGAAAACAGTGGTTTGTCACTCCAGAAAACAGTGGTTTGTCATTACAGGAAGCAGTGGTTTGTTATTCCAGAAAACAGTGGTTTGTTATTCCAGGAAACAGTGGTTTGTTATTGCAGGAAACAGTGGTGTGTTATTCCAGGAAACAGTGGTTTGTTATTCCAGTAAACAGTGGTTTGTTATTTCACAAAACTGGTTTATGATGTTTGAAACAGTGATTTCTTATGAAAAATGCTTTATTTCACCTAGAACGTTGTTTTATTTTATCACAATTGTATTGACTATTTAGACACAAACACGACATAGCTCTCCACACAATCGTGGTCGATGTTCACCTGTCTGGTGACTATGAATTCACACGCGGTGCTCTACAGCGTAAACCGGATCGCAACCATCCCGTCACCGTGTCGGTTGACAGGAGACAGCGGTGTCACCACCTCGTTACTGCGGTTCAACAGGTGTATACTGTAATTTATCACCTGTAATAAAACGGGCACTTATTACAGACCTTTCTTAGAGCAATGACTTGTACAAACTGCGTAAACAAGTGTAACCTGATCTTAGCCAGTCATTTTGACCTTGTTACTATGTGGAAACCCACCTCTACATCTCCGTTGACCTCTGTTGACCTTCAGATTTTTTACCTTATTGTGTACATCATGAAAATTCAGGAAATTCAACAAATATACAACTGAAAATATGACCTTTTCTTTCTAGTATAATCACACGTAGTTATTTGTTCCATTACACACTTGAGATAAATACTAGAAAATAGCGTTTGGAAATTGTTCATTCATCAGGTGTATAGAAATCCATATGGATGTAGCAAATGCTCCAAAAATACTCATATCCTGCGACATCTCACATCACTGATTACACATCTTCATTAATCTGCTCTAATCTGATGTAAATGCCGCTTGTGTTGTATTTTCTGTTGGTAAATGCATTGGTAACTGTAATAATGGCTTTGTGCGTCTAAAGTCCAAAACTTAGTAATTTTCATTTACGCATACTGAATAATTTGATGAATTCATCTAGTAGAATTCATTTGTGATTTGTCGGTCGGTAACTGCATTGAAGATATTAAGAGCTGGCTGTTGATAAATCGTTGATGAAGTTGAATGCAGCCATAAGTAAAACCCTCTACATTCGTACTACGTGATTCTGTCCGATATCACTTAGATGTCTTGATGTATATGTCGGTGGACAGTCAGGTGAGGAACTTGGACGCTGCGTTATCTTTGATGATAACATGGTGATTGAAAGCTTCTATCAAATATCTGTCATAGCGACTATCCGAGTCACCACAGCAACATCCCATCTTTTATGATCATTAATGACTATTTTCGATAGTGCTAAGAGTAATTGAGTTTGTAGTAATGTTTTTATACTATCGTTGCTCTGTGTCCGGCTAATCGCAGGTCGTGGGAGGGATCTGTGGGAAGAGCTGCGTATGGCACAAGGCGAAGGTCTTGCCAGCGGGACTCCATCTCTACAACCTGTTACAGGGTGAGTAGGGGTTGTGGTGGATGATTTCCCGCTTAAATGAATTAATAAATGAATAATAATGTGCATGAGATTGGAACTAAATTTAACATCGAGCAGAGTAAGAGTTTGCTCTTACATTTGACTTACTTTCCTTACATTATCGTGCATTTTTTAACCAGTCGATGCTTAAAATCCCCTCTAACCATAGTGGTCAGGGTAGGTCTTGCAGATTGGTTATTAAGGGCTTCTCTTCTCAATCATTTTGCCTAATTTCTACAGGACTCAATGGCGCTTACTTTTTCGTTATCTTGTCTCATTGTAAATAATCAACTCACGTAGTTTCTGCAAGTAGGTTAGAGTAAGACTAGAGTAAGTAGGCAAGTTGGCTACATGTGTAGACTGTCAAGGGTCAACTGTCAAAGGTCAAATAATCAACTCTCGTAGTTTCGGCAAGTAGGTTAGAGTATGGCTAGAGTAAGTAGGCAAGTTGGCTACATATGTAGACTGTCAAGGGTCAACTGTCAAAGGTCAAATAATCAACTCTCATAGATTTAGCAAGTGTGCTACTGCTACATGTGTAGGCTGTCAAACGTCAACTGTCGGCCCAGATGTACTTACGGTATGTTCGTGAAGCGTGAGGTCCAATAATAGCCTAGACAACAACGGAATATTCCCAGCTGATTACTACACACATAGACATACCACTGGAAAAGTATATTCCTCACAATCTCGAGCTCGGGGAATTTCCACTACCATCTTACAGACATGATGTGAATTTCTCTCCAGCCATCTTACAGACGAAGCTTTAAATAGTGAAACTTGGGGAATTTCCGCTATTTCAACATCTACTGTGTAATGTTGTGTGTTAGTCCAGGGTGACATGAGCATCGAGGAGCTCGGTATTGTCGATGGGTGCGGTGTGTTTCTATGGGATGGCAGCAGGGTAAGTGAAATTTACAAGGGTGACATAATTCTGTCATTCCTTTGCGACATTTATATTCAATGGTTTGACTTAGCATTGTGGTTAAAACAATTCGCACTAATTAACATGCCTTTTTGCGGCGACACCTTTGGAATTTTCCATTCAAAATCTGCACGTTACTGCATTAATTCAGTCAACATTTGTCTATCTGACCCATGTCACAGTATTTCCAACTATTCTCTGATTCATTGTATATTTTCTACATTGTATGTTTATTTCAACTCTGTATCGTAAAGTATCTCAGGATTTTTAAGAGGCAGTATAAAATTTACGTGAATGGTAAGGTTTATTTTGAATTATTGTGAGCGCAGCTGACGTACCATAAATAAAGTAGCATGCAACCCTGTTTTTCTATATTTGATTATCTATTCATTTCATATCACTACTGCTCTAATTCCCAGAGCATGGGGCGCAGCCCAATTTTAGATCTGATATAGTTTCGCGTCACAAAATTCTGTCTGGTCGATGAAAAATGTGTTACTATATAAAAATTGTCCTGCTGAAGCTTGAAGACGCCTCCAGAAAAGGCTTACAGATGCGTATGGTTGCACACAGACCATGGAGTTTTCAAAATCTTTGAGGAAGTCCTATAGTGAGGGAGGGGGTCCATATCCCACCCATGTATTATGCTTCTTTTTGTCCACAAGCTATATATCTTCGTTGCATTGCAGTTTCAACATAAACGGATCACGCTGTATGTGCCCAGGTCCAAGGGGAGATAATACCAACAGGGGAATGTAATGAGCCCGTCTTATTGACCTTGACCTACAATAATGGGTCAGGCATAACCTGCGGGTTCCCTAAAGACCTCACTTTCGCAGAATTTAAGATGGATGTGAGCGCTATGGTCAACATTCCAACGTCACGTCTGCTTGTAACAATGTCAGCATCAGGTGCGTGAAATGATGGCATCTTCTTTGTTATTTTAGTCATCCTCACAATTGTAGCTAGATCATTTCTTGTATGGCTAGATCATTTCTTATATAACTAGATCATTTCTTGTATAACTAGATAATTTCTTGTATAACTAGATCATTTCTTGTATAACTAGATCATTTCTTGTATAGCTAGATCATTTCTTGTATAACTAGATCATTTCTTGTATAACTAGATCATTTCTTGTATGGTTAGATCATTTCTTGTATAACTAGATCATTTCTTGTATAAATAGATCATTTCTTGTATAACTAGATCATTTCTCGAAAAACTAGATCATTTCTTGTATAACTGGATCATTTCTTGTATAACTAGATCATTTCTTGTATAACCAGATCATTTCTTGTATAACTAGATCATTTCTCGAAAAACTAGATCATTTCTTGTATAACTAGATCATTTCTTGTATAACTAGATCATTTCTTGTATAACTAAATCATTTCTTGTATAACTAGATCATTTCTCGTATAACTAAATCATTTCTTGTATAACTAGATCATTTCTCGTATAACTATTTCTTGTGTAACTACCATTATTTTTTTCCCCGATTTGACACATTTTTAACCTCAGTGCTTTGCCCCTTCGGTCAGGTCAAGTAAAAGGGAAATAAGGTGAAAATATAATTGCCGCAGCTGATGTGACGACGTTAATTACCTAATTTAGAAATATTCTCTCGATCACTTGCAATAAATTGAATATGTGATGTATTACAGTTCCATTTCTTGAGGAATTTATGTATTCCTAATGTCTTAGTTTTTATCCATATAAAAATACATTTGTCCCAATGAATCATATTAATACCTCCAAAAATCTCTCCCTTTCCAGACAGCAATGATTCCACGGAGTTGAGTTCACAGCATTTCTCTATGACCCTTGCTCAACTCAACTTTAGAGATGGTTTACACATCTCCATTGTGAATAAAGAAAATACTGAGTATGTATCCATGAATGCATTAGCTCGCCGTAAAATATTTGATTTTTGTTAATTAAGACTTGTTAATTAGAAATTGAGACATTGTTAATGTAGAATGGAAATTTTTTGACCGTATACTGCCTTGACGAGATGGCCTTACTGGTTCGTGAATACCCACAGGGAAACACACAGAAAAAATGTTGTTTGTTATTATCGTGTCTGAGCCCATCGATCTCCGAATGACTACCAAACTGGCGATTTGTCATTTCCAGCTGGGTGGGTACCATGGGGAAGCAGTTAGTCGAATGGTAGGTCGCGGGTTCGAAACTTCCCACCAGTCGACTTTTCTGCGGTGATCCTCAGCAAGTCATTTATGCCCCAATTGCTGGAGTAAACCCATCTCAAAAATAGGTAGATGCTCGATATTATCCTTGGCTGTGATATACGAGTGATGAAGCTATTGTATGTGCGCTGAATAGCTGCCAAAAACATTTCACTGTAAACTGCATCAGAGAGCCTATTGGCTGATACTTGCGGTCTATCAATGTTGTACTTTACCTTCATTTCATCAAAACAAGTCATGTTTTTAGTGTTATCCAATACGATAATGAGATATTTTATAAAAAAATATATATCCCCAATGTTGATAGATTCACTGTTTTCCGAAGTGAAACTAATGAGGTCTCTCATTTTTATCATTTGCATGATTTCAGTGCCACTCCATCTCCAGTTACATTCACGGTTCACATACAGAATAGAATATTTCAGGTCAGTGTGAACTTCGTTACACATTATTATCTAATCCATGACACAGAGAGGGGACAGTCAGAAGAGGGGTTTCATCGCCGGATTTAATCCAGCAAACCCATGATCGATTCCCGCTGTACCTAGTATGTACTGTATGTGGTGTTTTGGGGCAAAAATCGCCTAAGCCCACATCTGCCCCTGGGCTCTGGGTATGCATTCAGTGCGCTTATGTAAGGGCTGTTTTCCTAATATGTGGCTGGGCTTCAGATGCTCTCTGAATTGTCACTCTGGTTTTTGGGTGTCACCACTTCATCCTAGAAAAGCTAGATGATATCTTTCTAAAATTCTCACAGATCATAGATACTTCACTGCTCATATGAAGATGCAGATTACAATATCACCTGTTGACTGGGGGCACCTGGTGTACTCGTGGGTCTGGCTAGCCCTTGCAGTGTGGTTAGTTAGGATTCTTGGTTATTTTTTTTTGTAACGCTCTCATAGAACTGATAAATTTCTGGATTGCTGGAGTGTGTTATGCTGTTTACTATCAATCAGGTGGGTATACTATTGATGACATCTTACAGGTGATATTCTGGTATCTAAGGTATTGTATGTATGCTGAATTGCTGCCATAGATTTTTTATTTAATTATTATCCCGCCTCTCAGAACCTAGTGAAGCTGAAATATGAGGGGATTAAATGTTTTTACTTTGTGACCTAATGTTTGTATGTTGTATATTCTCCAGAATCGCCTCACTCCGGACCTTGAGGGGACCACATACAGCGCTGATGTCACATCCCTGATGGTATGTTCTTATTATCATCACTTTATTTATGACATTCATCAGAAACATTCCCTCCTGTCTCGTTCGAATGTTCCAATAAATTCAACCCTTTACAATCTTTTGTCACATAATTGTATTGCAATAGTAATGTGATATACCGACATCAATGTGGTAAGGGTTGAGTTACCGTCGCAGTACTTCTAGGGTTTTAAATATCCCAGAAGTGTTTGAATAACTCAGTTGAAGAAATAAGAATAAAGCAGCTTGTAGTAGTCATTGACGGACATTATTCTAATGTATGAGTTGTTAGTGTTAATTTTTAGTGGTGTTTTCATTATTAGATAGCCATTTACAGTGAGTTCAAGAGCAGTAACTCTAACAGGAAATGTTCTGATTGGACATTATTCTAATGTATGAGTGATGAGTATTAATATTTTGTGGTGTTTTCATTATTAGATAGATAGCTATTTACAGCTGGACAGGAATGCACAGGAAAAAACCTTTAGGGGTATAGGGTTTTTCTTGTGCATTTCTCTCCAGCTATTTATAGAACCACATAGGCTATCCTAATCACCGTTTACAGTGAGTTCAAGAGTAGTAAGTGTAACAGGAAATGTTCTGATTGGTGGACATTATTCTCAAGTTTATGTCCAAGTCAAAGTTTCTCTTCGTGGATGTCTGTTACAACAATGACATGATTCTGGACTCTTACCCTAATCGCAGAGTGTGGCTCTGTTCAAAGGCTGGTGTATGTTCTGCATGTTTCTCGCAGACCGTAGCCGAACTGAAACTAAACGCTTTAAATCTGAGTGGAGAGAGGGTGCTTGAAACTGGCAAAACCCGTCTGCGCTTGGACAACAAGAATCTTGGCTTAATGCCAAGTCGTGAGTTATTTCATGTTGATATTTAAATAGATTATATACTTTGAATTATTATGTATGATCGATAAATCAAATTGTGATTCGTTTAGATGAAGTTCAAGGACGTTTGATGAAATTTCTCTTTAGCGTGTCAAAATTCTGATTAACTACATGTCTAAGATTAGTTTTTACATGGGAGGAAACATCTAATATGTTTGTGTGTAATATGCAACACAGTTGACATTTGTCCATTGAGACCACCGGTTCCACACATTGACAGACTGCCTACAGATGTTCGATACTCCGATAAATATCTGATAGATTTTATTTATTTACAATGACGTGACAAGAGAATGATGATATAATAGGTGATGATGATGTAATCATTGACGATGATGACGATGACGATGACGACGATGATGATGATGATGATCCAGAGAGCATCTGAAGCACAGCCAGACTGGCGGGAGGGCGCCCTTACATTATGACACTGCAAGGGCTACCCACACCCCATTTGGGGGGCAGTTAGCATAGTGTTTCGAGCGTTTGATTTTGAATCTAGAGGATACTTGTTCAATTTCCGCTCAAGCCGTTATACTACCTGTGGCATTTTTCGGGCAGAACGCTTTAAAGCCCTGTGCCTATGAGGGTCTGGGTAGCCAGTGTGGTGTATTTCTGTTATGGCTTCTTCTCTCTGATGTAGCAATGCTTCAGATGCTCTATGGATGGTCTCTATGTTGCTATGGGTTGGCGCCAGTGATGTAGTGGTTAGAAGCGCTGCCTTTCATGCGAGAGGTTGCGAGTTTGAACCAGCACAAACCAGGGATTTTTTCCCGCGCCTTCCACAATTCGGAAATGAGCAAGATTTTCGTGTTTGAATATTGAGAAAGATTTGTCATGGAATGTTTATTATAAAAATATCTCACGGATGTAACAGGGCAATGTTGTACGTGCAACTGACATTTAATTATAAAGTAGCACCAAAACCGCGCCTTTACCTTTTACCTTTTATGAGTCAGCAATGCCCCACTTTACAATATTTTAACACATTACCTAATATGTCATCTGTTCTACTAACCATAAATACTAACCATATTGACTCCAGTCACTTTCTGCCTACCTCAATGTCACAATACTGTTGTTAGCAGTATTTAACTAAGCTTCATACAAAACTGTCCATTCATTTTTCCAGTGTATCTGTCAGCTTCAGGAATTAACTAAGGGCTATAGGCTGGATGGATACTTAATATAATCATAGTTAAAGTATTTATTGTCGCCTGTGTAAAGTGTAAAATCGTAATGGCCTTATAATTAATTATGTCTTAAGTCTTTAACAGTTTGAAACCAGTGTGTTTGGTTCGTTTTGTTGCGTGTTTTAATCCTAGTTGTTTCTATCAGATATTGTTTTGTACAGGAGTTGCTGATAAAGCAACTTCAGGATGAGTTACACAATCTGCGTGGTCGCCACGACGATGCCGCCATGCCGTGTGAGCAGTCCATCGTACAGGAACTGCGTGAAAAGTTGCGCGTCGCCGCGAGGCATGTGTTGCAGTTGACGCGCGATAAACAGCAACTGATTGAGCTGGGTAATAGACTACGGGCGCAGCTCAACCAGAAAGGTCAAGGATGTATAGTATTGTACTAAGTTTACCATTTGTCTTTTTTCATCTATTTCTTAATACAGTCAAACCTCTATTAAGCGGCCACTCACGGGAATCACGAAAAAGTGGCCGTTAAGACAGGTGGCCGTTTA
>WURV02220161.1:0-11411 GCA_011762755.2 Epimenia babai
CGTGATTCGTGGAGGCAGAAAGTCATGACGATCGCTAGGGGTCGGACTCGACTCGACAGCACAAGGTGACAAGGTGATCATAGCCAGCGATATACACAGATATCTTAACAAGCATGATGATGGACTATAAATTGATTGGCTAATTTTTGCAGTGTTTCTATATATATGTGATGGTAATTAGGATAGCCAATGTGGTTCTATAAATAGCCGGAGAGAAATGCACAGGAAAAAACCTATAATATGACATAGTAAAATGCATTTATTCATTATCTGCTATCTTGGTCATGGCTGTCAACTGTGACACGAAAAGTGATGACATAATTTGTGTACGCAAAATTAATGACATATGTGTACACAAAATTGAACATGTAATTTGTGTAGGTATTTTTATGCTTCACTTAACCCTTACCACATTGATGTCCGTATATCACATTACTATTTCAATACAGTTATGTGACAACAGAGCGCTAAAGGTTAAAACGTTTCCACATAGAAAATAATGATGAAAATGCTGTTTTGTAAAAATAATAAAACTAATAACTATAATGGAATAACGGTGATTTCTCTATAGTGCAATTGTAGTAGTCCGTCGGTCCCAGTTTGCAGGTAAAAAATATATAGGAGTAGCAACGTGTCAACAGCCCAAGCCTCCAAGATCATATAATATCTCTTTGATTCATTTAGCTTTTTTACATACTGTACGGCAAACTATTTTCACCGGTGTAAAATATTAGCCGATTCCGCCGATGCCTCTTTTCGGCGAATTTTATTTATTTTTTTTTTAATTTGTGTACCTTCTGAACGCCGCCTCATCCCCGTACTTCGCAATCTCGATCTTTCTATCTTTCCTAATGCCTTTCGTATAATGCTTTCGACGTTTGCGGCTGTTAGGGAAAGACGACTGACCGGTAACGACATCGTACGCATCGGTTTCGCTTTCGCTATACACTGACAGGGTTTTATCAACTGCGCAGTTCGCCGCCTTTATGATTTCAGCGTCTAAATCGCTATCAGACTGGATAAAGAGACTGACTGCCGTACGGCCGCAATCGGAGACACTAGTTTGAAATAATTTAAGATTGTATTCATGGCGGCGACTCAACCAGGAAAACGTGCAGACGAATGTGCAGACGACACAAAAGGCAGCATTTACTAAACAGGAAGTAACTATTACAGTAACCAAAACAAAGATCGTAGATAGTGGAAACTGAACTTTTTATTTATTTTTATTATTTTTTTATTGCAGGCGAAAATAAAGATCGGCGAATTTACCTAAATTTCTATGTAGGCGAAATATATAATCGGCGAAAATAATATGCCGTACAGTAATGCTGTGAAGCACGGGTAATTTGGCTAATATAAAAAAATTATGCATATATATATATATTTAGAGGAAGAGTCTGTTGCCTACAGCATCCATTGTGATGGAGACGAGTACAATTGATGGTGACGGCCATTATTTAGCCACAAATCATAGGGTCATTTAAGCTGAGTAGTGCCAAAATAGAGTGGTTTATTCTACCCTGTTGTTGCCAATAAAAATTCCACACATAAGGTGAGAAAGCACCGCAGTAAAGGTAATATTTCTGCTGGTCAAATTTGACCAGCGTAATCCTACATTGATTCAAATTAATCACTGGGTTATTATGTTTTTTATTGCAATTAAACTGTTTAAAAAAACTTAATGGTTTTGACTTCTTTTTGACTGCCGTGGTCAGTATTTAATGGCCACTACAGTTTTATTTTGGTGACCGTGCATCAGTAAGTTGTTTCTATGATCTATTCATATCACAGAGGAATTCTTATACCTATTCTCACCACTATGAGCAAGTTTAATGGGGTGTGACCGTAATTATGATACATCTGGTTTTACCATTAATATTTAATACACCACCACCACTTTGATACACACTACACCTCCCTCATCTTTTATTCACAACACAGCCAGACACATGCTATACAGTGGTTCTCAGCCTTATAGGTTAGCCAATGAAATCACAAGCTATAAGGTCACGGAGTCACTGTCGGTATGAAAGATCTTGTTTCCATTACTTATGAGGAAATAAAGTAAATAATTCATTTTAATACATCATTTACAGGCTAAATTATTATTTTGACAACATAAAAAACAAAATAGGATGATAAAGAAATTTCATTAATAATAGCCTAGGAAGAAAAAACCATTACTGTAGTAGGGCGCACCGTAAAAGTCGTCTGCTACCTAAGAGTTGACAAAATTCAGCTGGTCACCAGACATTGTCAAGATGTGCTGTATATCCCGCAGCATTGAGGACTGTTCTATTGTGATAAGTAGAGAGTAGTACTTGATTTTCAGTCTTACTCTGTTATATTACCTTGATTGAATCTTCTTCAGGTTGTGTATTGCGTTAATCCTGTTATTATTCTAATCATACCTTATATTCTTGGTCCCATCATTAATCAATATTTTTCATGTACAATAATCGAAACTATATTCATTATATAATACAAAAAACTGAAGGGTAATAACTCTTCGTCAAAGAATAGGAGTGACTCGAGCTTTTTTTCATTACTCCATCAGTCGACATAGTCAGGTGCGATATAAGTTCACTTTATACGTACGAAAATGCGAGTTTATCTACTTTTTTATTTCATTATGTTGGTAATATCCCTGTACATTTGTTTCTGCTTTATTCATAATATTGATCTTGTCATCAATCGGGAGACTTTCTGCATCACTTGTGTTCAACTAAAATAGGCTCGTTGTTACAGGTGTGTGTTATAAGGGCCATAACATAAAGAATTTACTGCGTATGTATGTTAGTGAGTTATTAGGATGCCCAAGCTCGCTGTCTGTACAGTTCTGTAATATGGTCCATAAATATACAATTTGAGAAAATTTGAGAAATTTTCAATATAAGTGGTACATACATACAAGTATACAAAAAACGCAAGGTTAACAGTCTGACATTAAATAATTGTTTCATTAATGAGCTCTCGCATATACGAGGAATTTAAGATTTGTAACCTGCACCTTTTATCAAATTTGTATATATGGTGTATATATAATGTACATATGGTGTTACTTAGTGTATCCACAGTTTCCCCCATTTCCCCCATGCCAGTTGAGAGTTGGTATTTTACTGGAAAGTTCCCACAAAGGCCTAATTAGTTATTTCATTATAGCCGCGATGTCTGCCGTATGGACCAATAAATAAACACAATGATATTGCGCTATATTGCCTTATAGTGACAGTAGATGTAGATCAATCATGTAACAAGATGAATGTGTCTTAATTAGGGTGTATCAAGCGTGGAATACAGTCACAGCCACAGGTATGGGTGATGCGGGGGGGGGGAATGCTCTATTCTTTTAACTTATTATTGTTTTATTACATTCAGCATATAACATGAAGCGTTATACATGTTCCCATCTTGTAATGTAATCTCGATTTGTATGTTTTTAGAGTTGTGCCATCGGCGGAGGTTAAGGAGAACTAGGGTAGGTACATTTATTCCCCGGGGCCTTACTCGAGTCTTTTACTAGGTTATACTGACACCAGTGTGCACTTGGCTGACTGATTGGCGAACAGCGATAGACGGATAGACGATATCCTCGGTTTGAGTGCTTGCCCCTAATGACCATTGTTGTCATGCGTGTACCATGTATCTCTCTATCTTAGGTGGTACAATCGATTTTTCTGTTGTGTATAATAATTATAATTAGATCTTATAATAGCAGTCTGTGGTGAAAACATTTGAGTATCTACTGTTACTATCAGTTTGTGTGTCAACTTTTGAATTATACTACGTCAAGTGCTATTATCGTTTATCATAGATTTAGTTGTTCACAATGCAATCTATTTGCTCATGAAAATACACTGTCACTGAGTTATTGTATTACTGAAAAACTTACTAACGGATTATTACATTAACACATACGTTATAACAAGAGGAAATTTTCATATAAAATTAAATCAAACTAAGGAAATATTTTTATGACATCAAATAACAGGATTGTGATGTGTATTAATAGTTAATCAATGATACATGGATATGTAGAGAACAACAAATTTACATAAAAATGGTACAATGTACAAATCTCCACTGTGTTTTAAATATAGCCTATTTCGATGCATGTACCTACAATGTCTAATTGGTCATGTATCAGTATATTTATGCACATATATCTATTTGTATGAGGGAGATTTTGGTTTTTAATGATGGGTGTTTTTTATGTGCTAGGTGAGCTTTGGTACATCACCTAATCTCCTCGGCCCACGGTGCCCTAACCCCCACCAAATCACATTCAGAACACGACCCTTGCCAAGGTATGTATGTCTTGACACAGAGTATGACTATTATTGTGTTTGCCCTCACCTAGGTATGTCCTTAACACAGAGTATGATTATTATTGTGTTGGCCCTTACCTAGAGATGTATTAACACATATTATGATTATGATTGTGTTATCGGCCCTCGCCTCTATAGCCTATGTCTAAACACATAGTATAATTATTATTGCGTTGTTAATCTTACGTATGAAGGACGTTTACACAGACTATATGATTAATATGTTGTCACTAGTGTATCGTGGCTTTGGAGTGTCTTCACTCTTTACCATTTTATTTTTTACCACGATTTCCTAGAATAAATATTTTTTCTGTAGAATTTTTATATTTACAGGTTTATTTATCAAAGGCAATATAAGTGGCAATAAATATATAATGCGACGTTATAAAGGGTAATAATATATTTGACTGAATGAATACACCGTAATATGTTAATTATAATAATGTACAAAAAGCAATAATCACACTATTCACAAATAGAAATACATCACTCCATATTGGTATATCCCCTGAATAAAAAAATAATCAAATACTCAAAATATTTAATAGTTTAATATTTATCTAACGAATTCATGTATATTGTAATCATTAAAAAGAGTGTTTCGATGGAAGACACTTTTTGTAGTTGAAATGACATTTTTTTCAAAGTTTTGAATATCTAATTTCATCATCTATACCGTGCCATGGTTTCAATCCAGAAAATGATATACAAAAACTTTTTTCTGTACACTTTTTTCTGTACTTCTAACAGGCTTAATGTAGAAATCTCGGACTTTTCTCAATTTTCTATGATTTTCATTTGAGTTTTTCACGAATAAACATTGTAGATTCACAGGTAACACAGAATTATAACCTTTATATACAATAATACTGGTCATATATTCGAAGACGATACCTATATTGTCCATGTAGGATTAAGCATTTGTCAGGCTTTTTGTAATGCAGAAAATTGTTTTTGCATGTTACGCATTCAATAAAATGGCTTTCTCATCCAATTGCCACCCTCACTTCCCAACAAGAATAAAGGAATAGGTGTAGGAATTGCATAACACTGAGAAAACTGTTTATACCACAAACATCCCACTTTGGTGCATTCCTGAAATATGTGGGGATAGCCGCGTTAGTCTGATGATGAATAAGGAATCGGAGTACAACACCTTTTAAGACTAACTAAAATTTATTTCACAAGCTTTCGAATATAAATATTCTTTATCAAGTGATGAAGGAAATGTCAATTCACAGAATATATATAGCTGGACAGTGCAGTGATTACTGGGCAATACTAATTAATATGGTTCATTACTGTAATGTAGTAGTGATTGGATTCACTAAACATGTTGAGTCAATTGGATTTATTCATTTGAATCGATGATCTTCCGTGTCGCGGTTGTACTCACTAAGCTGGGTATGGCGGCCCTTTGCAGCATACCCTAGGGCCAGTTTTGGCCATGAAGGACTGAACCATCTGGTTCATTGATCAGCGCATAGATTACCCAGTATTTGACACAAAAGCCTTCTGATATCATGATAGGACAGGTAACAGACTCAGGTAGACTGCCACAGCTGACACAGCCGGCTGATAGTTACACTATCTAGTCCACCTATTGTCTCACCTACTAGAACAGTCAATAGCTATGAGATTAGACAAGATAGAGATTAGATACCATAATACCTAATATCTCTAGCCACTGTTGCTGCAGTAGTAGTTAATTATTCTTCATTATTCTTCAGACTAATATAATTTAAATAACGTCGACGTTGCTGTATTTGCACTGCACTTTCTCGCACCGTTTGCGACGAGCTGAATACTGTTGGCCAACTATTAATGTTTTAATCTTAATAAAAAGTTTTTCGTTAGCGGTGACATCACTATCATTTTGTTAAGTATCCTGCATGACGTAACTGTATCAGGAATATTCTGTTTCTGGTAGCTCTCTGGTAAGTGACTCACAAATAAGGCAATGCCAACAATATGGTATGATGAGCTTTTTAAGTTAGAATTTATATTCTTGAATACTATAAGTAAGATATAATTGAATGATTTGAATAATGTGTTTTGACTGTGTATGAACGATGCAGGTAATATGTTGAGATCTTTGTAAATTGGCATATGTGAACAGGAAATGAATTGCTGTATAAATCTATGTGCTATATTTTGATTTGATATGATATTAATGCCGCTTGTGTATCAAGTACAGTTTAGCCAATAAAGTTCATGGATCAAGTCTGACGCGCAACTTCAATATAGACTGGATTAAACACTTGATTGATCATATAGGCCAGATATTGAGTAACTGACTTTCTGTAATGAAATGCCTTAACCATCGCAATATCAATCTGATGTATAACTCATTTATGGTCAAATAACTTTTTTGATGTCAAAATTACAATAAGACGTCCATTATTAGAGTACCGATGACTAAAAACTAGAAAATCGTGGATACATTACGTATTCAGATGTTAACCAGTTGGTTTAACATGAGAGCAGTAGTATGCTCGAGTGCACATTGATAGAACAATTATATACTTAAATATTATGTAACAGGTAAATATATACATAATTATTATGTAATAGGTAAATATGTATATAATTATTATGTAACAGGTAAATATGTATATAATTATTATGTAACAGGTAAATATGTATATAATTATTATGTAACAGGTAAATATGTACACAAATATGTAGCAGATTAATACATACATAATTATTATGTAACAGGTAAATATGTATGTAATTATTATGTAACAGGTAAATATGTACATAAATATGTAACAGAATTATACATACATAATTATTATGTAACAGCTATATGTGTATATATTTTTTAACGAATAAGTATGTAGATAATTATGTAACACATACATGCGTAACGCACGCACGCAGGCCCACATACATGCATACATACATAATTTTATTATAACAGATGAATAGAATAATAAATAAGTGGATGCCCTTTTTGAAAGTGTAATATCTACTAAGACTATAAATGCATTTAAGAACGCTTTTGAGAATTATTGTGAGGATAAGCAAGTGAAGTATGATATAGAGGATGTAGAGGCACCAAACCGCATGCGAGTGAGGAACCTCCTTCATGGTATTCAGAGGGACAGAAATGCTATAGCTTAACGAGTCCAAATTCTATTAAATCTATTAAATTATATGCATCATTATCCGATATATACATAATTATTGGGTAGCTGATGACAGTATACATTTTTATTTAACAGATAATGCATTCTGTAAAGGTAACTGATAAATATATTCATAATTACAGTAAACCAATAGGGAACATGTAAATGAATACTAAGTGGATTTGGAAGCTCATATTTCATTCAGGATTGGCATATTTAGAGATTTACTTTTGGTTGACTCGATGTTTTACTTAATCACAGGTACGTAGTAATACTTATGTATATTGCTATAAATTATCGTCTGTGAGTAAAATTTGTTTAACATCTTTTAGGCTAAAAAGTTATCAAGGTCTCAATGTAAATTTATTATCCATGACCAGTTTCCAGCCTTTTCTGTCAAAAAGAGTCCAGTGTCAGCCAGAGTTGGATATCACGGAAGGTTCCACCTTCAGTTTTACTTGAAGCAATATTTTATGTATCTTCACATTTTACTATTACAAACTAGGAGGATATCATAAATTATGTGAAATATCACATGACATATGTATAGGGTTGGTGGATTCCTGTACTGTGATTGTACTGTGTTCACCAGATATCCTGGTTATCGTTACCGTGGTAGCGGGCCGAGACTAAGACAGCTGATCAACTCGGCTGGTATCCCTGTGAGACCTCGTTCACCTCACCATAAGTAAGTTGGCTTCACCAGTTATTTATATTCTGTTACCAGGCATGTTAAATTTGAAGAGACTCACAAATTCACGCTCAAATTTAAATAATGAATTTGTGTAATTTTTGTGAGTAATTTTTTATATATTTTTCTCTTTGAAAGGATTAACTGTGACTCATCATATTGTTATATTCACGTGGTTAGCAAATTGTATCTTGTAGCATTTTTTTAAATGAATTTATCACTCACGACTTGCCAGCTTTATACAGTGTCACATTTTCAATCATGTAATTCTATAAAATCTTCTGTGATCCTTTCCGTCATGTATGGTATAACATTCTGTCACTATTTCAGTCACATATTCTCCACCATTTCCATCATGTATTCTATCACATTTTGAGCACGTTTTCATTCATATTTACTATAAGGTTTCTGCTACCTATCATCACATATTCTGTCCTGTTTTCTGTCACATTTTTAGTCTTGTTTCCTGTCACATCTTTAGTCTTGTTTCCTGTCACATCTTTAGTCTTGTTTCCTGTCACATCTTTAGTCTTGTTTCCTGTCACATCGTCTGTCTTGTTTCCTCTCACATCTTCTCTCATGTTTCCTGTCACACCTTTAGTCTTGGTTCCTGTCACATCTTTAGTCTTGTTTCCTGTCACATCTTTAGTCTTGTTTCCTGTCACACCTTTAGTCTTGGTTCCTGTCACATCTTCAATGCTATTTCCTGTCACATCTTTAGTGTTATTTCCTGTCACATTTTCAGTGTTATTTCCTGTCACATCATCAGTCATGATTTTATCAAGGTATTTCACATGCCTATCTACAAACATTTACATATGCCCGTTTAATTCAACTTGTTTGGTGATCAGTTAGTCTTCCCATAATGTTTACCTTAAGACTTATTAATCACGCTTATCAATAGTTTTGCCATGTCAATTCTATATTTATATTGACCAGCCATTACCTAACATCATGCCATGAACTATCAACGCAGTTCATATCGTCCAAGGACCAAACTCGTTATTGAGACAGACTTCAGCAAGCAATACGCCTCACCCTACACCCAGACCATACGCCCATACTACCCACAAATACCTAACCTAATCAGGTATCACCCCCCCCCTCCCCAAGCTCCAGGCTACAGTTTCACTGCAATTTTCATGTTGAAATTATTCTGGCTGCATGAATTTGTGTTGAGTCTTTGATTCTCTTTCATATTTATCTTTTCAACGTTTGTAATTTTTTTCTAACCTTTTGTATTTTTAGCATTATTTCTGTCTTAATTCACACGTGTGGTTAGCCGTGTTAATATAATGAATAAAAAAGTAACGGATTAAAGGTAAACACTTTTATATAGACTGATTATATTGATTACAAGGTTTGGCATCATTAACACTAGGCTTCGTCAGTTAATGAAGCCACAAGCAGCGTTGTACGTTGTATACCTTGTAAATCTAGTTCCATCGCCTGATGAAGCATGTTGTTAATGCCAAACCATGTCACTAATACAATTAGTCAAATAACACTGTAACTCGGGATGTTTTATTTCATGTGTTTAGTTTCATAATACATAATTCACAGCTAGCTACTGATAAATTATAAAAGGATTGATTCAGGGACTGACTTTCGGTCGGTGTTTAATAGTCTAATTCATGTATATATCCTACTATTATACTCTGGGATCAAATAAACTTACAAGAACTGAGGAAGGTAATTTCTCTGGGTAGCAGTCATTAGCAGTGAAGTGAATAGTTAAATAGAAAATAGCCAAAATGTCCGTATTGGGTCTGAAACTGAAGTACTTTAACACCTTTTATTTCAGTATTACAGTAGGTTAT
This sequence comes from Epimenia babai, assembly GCA_011762755.2. NCBI lineage: Eukaryota > Metazoa > Mollusca > Solenogastres > Cavibelonia > Epimeniidae > Epimenia > Epimenia babai. The sequence continues at coordinate 9,977 of WURV02220161.1, forward strand.
CGTGATATTTCACGATTCTAATACATCCACCGAGCTTCAGATTGATTGAGAGAAATAACCAAAATGTATGTGTCATTCACACTCACTGAAAATCACGTCTTAAGGAAATAAGTAACGAAAATCTTAGATAAAGTTTAGTGTATCGAGTTACGTCCGGGTCAGTGTAGCCTGTGATGCCTGTGGGTTTGAGGCATCGAGCTATTTATGGTCACAATTATAATAAAGTCATGCATATATTATGTATGACATATATAATTTTGATACCACATGTCGACTGCATTTACGTGTGCTAATAATAGGCCTACACTACCTATGAGATCGTGAGTTCGTGAGATAATTTCGCACTGTAACAACAGCGTAAATATATTGAGCAATAGGCGTGTGAAATGCCCCACAGTTTGAATGTAATTTGGCTCGAAATATGCTCTACTGAATGACATTTCATTAGTTTAGTGTTGATTAGCCCTCGAAATCTTGGTCCCATGTAGATTTCCTGCATTCGTCATCATTGTCTAGATTTGTATTAACATTGCAGTTGCAATGTAGTTATTTCTAGTTAATCATAGTAACCGTAAATTTCTAAAATGTTTTGGATAGCCATGTGTTAAAAGGGCACTACAAACCAAGAAAATTTCATTTCGTGTCATGTATTGTTCAATCGACATTTGTTTTATTCAATAAAAAAGTTTGTAATAATTTCTGTATTTCGAGCCTAAATAGATGTATAGGATATGTACAGAGCATGAATTACTTTTAATAAAATCTTGCAGCAGCATGAAAAATTAAACTTTTACACAAACGTTAATACTACTGGATCTTATCATGATTAGACAAAATGAAGATACGCCGTACACGTAAATTTTTTCCAGTATAAGATTTCGCGAATCGACTGATATGTCAACTGTCTGCGAATTTCTTTTTTACGCAGATAGACATACTACCTTACACATTTGCAGGATAATATTCTGCATATTGGCTGATATGTGAACTGTCTGCGGATGTTTAATTACGCACACTGTATTACTTGTGTCGCACATGCTTATACTAGTTAATTGTCACATATGCTTATACTAGTTAATTGTCACATATGCTTATACTAGTGAATTGTCACATATGCTTATACTAGTTAATTGTCGCACATGCTTATACTAGTTAATTGTCGCACATGCTTATACTAGTTAATTGTCACATATGGTTATACTAGTTAATTGTCACATATGCTTATACTAGTTGTCACATATGCTTATACTAGTTAATTGTCACATATGCTTATACTAGTTAATTGTCACATATGCTTATACTAGTAAATTGTCACATATGCTTATACTAGTAAATTGTCACATATGCTTATACTAGTTAATTGTCACATATGCTTATACTAGTTAATTGTCACATATGCTTATACTAGTTAATTGTCACATATGCTTATACTAGT
>WURV02220161.1:11511-25307 GCA_011762755.2 Epimenia babai
TAATTGTCACCTATGCTTATACTAGTTAACACATTTAAATATGATTGCATTCATTCAGAGTGATGTAAATCTTCATATACTAATGGCTACAAAAACAACCAAGTCTAGCAAAGTTCTCGTCATGGTTTTTCTAATGTCAGAAACTGTTGCATAGTCCATACTGCTAGTCATCATGCCTAATGCTTCAAGAATACCCACAGAACCAAAATTATCTAAGGAAAATTCATAGTGTCGCAACAGAAAAACATTCCAGCTATTACTGATGAATGTGAAAACATGTTATTGTGTATACTAGACAACAAAACTGCAAAAGAAAATTTATCACACTCTGCGTTTCAATAATAACGATTATTTAGTTGTATTGCTATATAGCTGCTTGGTCTCTGTGACTTGATGTTCTTGTCTGAGGGGGGTATTTTGAGCATTTTCAAACATGGGCGAACTACGGGAATCTACTATGACATTAATAGTTGCGCTTACCAGGAAGTTGTTCCTCAAGCGGTATTGGAAACAGACCCGTCTTGTCTTGTGCTATATATTCCCAGTAAAGTGTAGCTAAACTTCAACTGCGGTTTTCCACAGACGATGTGTAGTTATCGTACTACGTCGGTTAATAAGACGATGTGTAGTTATCGTACTACGTCGGTTAATAAGTCGGTTAACCTTGGTTAACCTTGGCATAAAAACATTCTTTAATAATATTTAATTTTACAAGGTGTTATTTTGGCAGTTACAAATTGATTTCGTGGTCTTCGCATGCTTTATTCCCCTTAAAAATTTTTACGTGTACGGTACAGTGAAACAGGGAAACTCTATCGTGTCACTTTATAAAGGTGGAATAAACAAAAAATATGATGAAAACCAACGTAATATTAAATGAGCAGCAACATGGCGCATGTTTTGAGCTATGCAAAGATATCAATGGATCTTTATGACCATTTTGAAAATTTAAGAAATAAGATACCACTAATTTCGCACCTTGTATGCATATGGATGTGATATCTCTCTCACGAATGTTGTGTCTGTGGTAATATGTGATATACTATGGTAACTTATTGTCTAGTTTATTGGAAACAATTTTTGTGTTTTGGCTAAGATTTCGTTGTAAAATAATGTTAAACCATAGTTGTATGAAGAATAACATTAGTGCAAATTAAGGGTGAATTTGGCTGAAAATTCAACCATCAAATTTATAAAAATAGCTACTATTACACTAAGTTAATAAGTTAACTTTTCTTTGTGTTGGTCAAGTTTTTATGATGTAAAATTTCAGTCAAATGGAGGCATGCAGTCTACAATCTGACTGTGTGGCTGTCCCATCGACTGAGCCTGCGTACAGTACTGCCATGACCCAGGAGGCTGCGGGTAATACAGCATCATCGCCCGTGTGTTACGAGGCAACCACCGCTGAGCAGATCCCGTACCCTCTCACTCCGGTTAGGCCATCAGATGAATATGTATTAAAGCAACTACTACTACTACTTGTTAACATCATCGTAGATGGACGTGTTCTTTCATTTCCCTCAAATCTTTAACCCAAACAGTAATACACTAATTTATAAGGCATTACTCTGTATACTTCCCTATACATCGGTTAGGTGTTGGGAATAGATTTGACACGGATGGCAGTGGTTGAACTCAGCTATGTGATACGATAAACTACACTAATACACAGTAATTAACACTGTAATGTGTGAGTTTAATTCAGTTTTGTTAGTTTTGTAGAAGGCCATACCTGGCCTCCACAACAAATCAATAATCGGACCTACTGACCTACATACATCACGTATGTATTCATAAACAAAATAGCATTAAGTCCTCATAAAATTTATGCAGGCACTGTCAAATGTGGGTGGAGTGGATCATGACCCCCATACTTACTGGGTACCCAGAGGTGGTTATGTAGATACCAGAGGGATGATGCTCAATGCAAACATGCATCCAGGTGAGTTTTTTAGTAAATCACTCTTATAACGCAATTAGAGGATATTGAGGATCAACTAATGCTAGAGCTACAACTTGGTAAGTTGAATGTAAAGTCCAATTCATCGGTCAAAACGTATTGTTGAGTTTATTATCATATAAAGGTGATTTTGTGCTTACAGTAACATGTATTCACATTGATTGCTAATTTAATATATCTTATTTCACAGATATCTGTATATCGCTGGCATGACATTCAGACCCGAAATATTAGCATGTTCTCAAAAAGGTGTTAAATAATGAAAAGTGCAGGAGAAAGTCTGCTCCTGTAGCAGAGTTTGTAGAGCACTAGACTAGTTGTCGAGAGGTTGTAGGTTCAGGATACCAAACCAAAGACAAGGTTTCTGCCCCTGTAGCAGAGTTGGTAGAGCACTAGACTAGTGGTCTAGAGGTTGTAGGTTCAGGATCTCAAGGTATTGCTATACGACCAATGTATGGTGCTTTCTGCCAATGTTTTGTATTATGCTTAGATTCCATCGTTAATGCAAACAATCATATTAGAAGGTGTGATAGTTATGTAATTCTATTAAATGTTATGATATTAAGGGTATTATAATATTAACGGAATAGACAGTTATTCTCTTTTTGTATTACTTTAGCGATGCAATATGTATCATGTCGATTTGATACGGTTTCATCCACCCACAGGAGAATGCGAATATGTGAACTCCGATGTGCCCATCGTGCAGGCTAACTACAACCTCAATTACACTGTACACAACGTAGACCAGCACACGTGCGCCACCATGCCGTATAATGCCCCGTACACGACATACACCCCGTACCCGAACAATGCTCCCGACACACCCATGGCTGGTTGGTCAGAAAGATATGTGTGCATATGTATGAAAAAAAACCCAGCCATGGTTCTGTGAAGATATTGGTTTAGACCCAGCCATGGTCATGTGAAGATATTGGTTTAGACCCAGCCATGGTCATGAGAAAATTTCGGTTTAGACCCAGCTATGATCATGTGAAGATATTGGTTTAGACACAGCCATGGTCGTGTGAAGATATTGGTTTAGACCCAGATATAGTCATGTGAAGATATTAGTCTAGACCCAGCCATGGTAATGGATATTTGTTAGTGAAGTAAAATATCAATTGCTCTCTGAGCCACTAATGCAGCTGGCAGTTTGATGTGTTAAGCCCAGTACGAGCTTGCTTGGTGCGTGATGATAATTCATGCTCTCTCAGCCACTACGCCAATTTGACCGAATCATTTGGTCAGATTGTGTAAACGGATGCACGAGCTCCGTATCCGAGGTGTCTGGCAGGAAGCTACAACAAGCATCCTCCACATTTTCATAAATTGGAACATATTGGGAACAAAATACTTTTTCTACGGATTTTATACATCTTTATAGTAGCGATCAATCACATCAAAGGTAACATACCTAAGGTGTACATACAGGACTGCAAAAGTCTTGTGCCACCAACATATATGTCATATTTGTCAAAATAATCACTTAAGAATCACATGAATAATCACTTCACGGGGCATTTTTTCAGTCTTTTTATAAAACAAAATTCTACATCAACAATCGCATTAAACACTACAAATTGTCACCAGATGCCAATATCTCGTATGTCCACCCTTGGCCTTCACAACAGCAGCAATATTGGGGAATGCTTGCGAACAGTTTTTGGAGATATTCCCTAAGCAAGTTTCTCCGGATGTCCTGGAGAAGTTCCCAAAGTTGAGTAGCAGACGCAGGCTGTCGTCTATCCTTCTGACTGTCCATATAGTCCCACACCACCTCAATGATATTGAGGTCGGGAGTCTGAGGGGGCCATGGCAGAACAGACTGTGCCATCTGTGGTTTTCTGTTCCAGATACATTTTTATTGTATTGGCTAAATGTTAGGGGTCCTGCTGAAATGTGAAATTGTTACCAATCAGTCGAATCCCTGATGGCACAGTATGGTGGATGAGGATCTGTTTGTACTCAGGAGCATTCATGATTACATCTATCTTCACTAAATCCCCGACACCATTGGCTGTGATGCAACCCCAAAGACATGATTTATCGTACGTACCTCTCACCCGTGCGCCGACTCACAGATTGCCTTCTGTGGGAACCAAAAATTTACATCTTCAAATTTCAAATTTTGTCTCATCAGTCCACAATTTCTTCCACTAATGACTTCTGGCAAATTTGACTCTTCGTGACATTAGCCTTTCGTTAATAATGTTTTTAGCCGCAACCCTCCTGTGTAGACCACTACGAGCAAGACTTCTACGAACAGTTGATGCGTTAACTTTAGTGCCTATACTGTTTTCTAGTTTACTCGCGAGTGCTTATTCTCCGCCTGTCCCTCAATGATGTAACCTTAAGGAAGTGTTTATCTTCTCCAGACAGTTTCTTAGGCCTACCACATCTTTTTTGTCTTTAACCAGTCTGCTTTTGTTGTATTTATTGATGACATGGTGGATGCCGTTCCTAGAATATCCAGTTTTGAGAGCAATTTCTTTTTGTGAATGTCCTTGCTGGTGTAACAACACTATTTTATATCTATCAAACTGATTTATTTTGGCTATAACCAAAATAATAAGGAAAAAGCAAAAATAGCATGTGAACATGACTGTTATAAGAAGAAATGAACGTCATGTTTCATGGCTGTTCTTGAAGAAATACTAGGTGTATTTCAGCAACCCAAACCATGCAATAGACCTGCTGTGGGCTTCCTATGGTCAACTAAATAACATGCTTGCTTTGTCATATATAGAAATTCAGAGTCTCTGCAGATAAGATAATGCCAAATAACTGCCCCTAAATAGAAAAATGACAGAAATATTTGAAATTTAGTGGGTAGTGGAAGACTTTTGCACAGTACTGTATGTTCACTGCATATGCACTATTAATATAACAAAACAGGTATGGCTGGTTACGTTGTAATAGTCATTTTCTATTACCAACTGTTGGATAAGGAAGTTTCTCTAAGAATCTGTCTTATTACATGTAGATATTAAACTTGTATTTCAAAAGACCCTGTCACTGGTAACAGCAATAGTTCACACATAGGATTTTTCTGGCAAAGTCTCTAAAATTAAACTTTACCTAATGGTAGTCTGGGTAGCCTGACATTGCGGTTCTGTAAGGGCTTCGGTGTGACGTGGTCATTTTTGTGATGTTGATGAAACATGATGAAGCTTGTGTGTCTCTCGTGATGCCGCCACTTGATGATGTCATCTCACTGTATAAAATTATCACGCCTCGTCGACTTGATACAGTGTGTGACATACTTAAGTTGTATGATCACGTGATTGGCTGAAAGTCCCATGCTCGGGTTCATTTTGTGCCATTATGTATTCCCCAATCCCTACCACTATAAATACGGTGAACTTACCCAGTGACATCGTGATATGAACCGTACCTATAAAGGTTGGGTGTATGAAGGACCAGTTATGGCTTAGACAGGGGTTAAATCTAGCATATTGCTACATACATCAACTTAAATATACACTGAATCTTCACAGTTGTTCTCACACGTATAAATGGACATGTTATCGAACTAATACGCAACGATAATTAATGGCATTGCCTAATGATACAATCCATTGTCAACATAGCATCAGCAGATAAAAGCCTTTCCCAGTTTGATAGTAAATAGTAATATTTGGGTATAAAATGCTTTTTCACAGAATCTGCATTTTTGGGCTAAATTTCAAAGAATGTGCAAATTTTCTGGTTATTTTTTGGAAATGTGCAGAGTCACTGAAATAGTAAACTTCCTGTTACATAATATACGAATGTTGTTTTATACATTGAATGTCTGAAATATTTAATTTGCAGACCCTACAAGCATGCGGTATTTCCTCAATCTCGGATATGAAGTGAGTGCGCGTACAATCTTTTCTCATAAAATTGTGATTACTTAAAAACCTGAGGTAGAGAGTACTTGACTGAGCTGAGATTGAGCAGTGGGCACTAGACGGCGCAGTGGACACTAGACGGCGCAGTGGACCCTAGACGGCGCAGTGGACACAGTATTTAGTTTGTGGATTCTGTAAGCTCCATTTGAAATAGCCAGTGTAAGAAATAATTGTTTCAGAAATGGATAAAATCTTGAACTTGTATTAGATGCGGTAACATTTCAAGACTAAATACATCAGACTCCTCCATGTGCCATCGCTCTCATATAGATATGCTAATGCACTGATATAGTAGATGCTGTCATGGTGGGAGTTGGTACGATCACCCTGATAGGGTATGTGCTATCGCGCTGATATTGTATGTGCTATTGCACAGATATAGTAAGTGCGTTTACATATAGTATAGGCCATTGTACTGTTCAGTGGGCACCATTGACGCTTTGAGGCAATTGTTTACGATGTCCTGTTTAAATTATTGGCAGTACTACAGAAGCATGACATGCATGCAAGACAATCAGCCTCCGGTGGTGTGGACGCCCGTTGTGTACCCGGTGAAACCCTTGCAGACGAGTCATGGATCCGGGCTGTACCAACAACCCGACGTCGTTGGTACGGGTCAGCACGTTGACAACTACCCTGGTCAGTGTAGGGCCAGTACCCAGTGTATGGCTGATGGCTTCAGTGATGGTGTGGCTGATTGCAGAGATGGTTATACATCTGGTATTGTAACACCCAATATAGGAGCTGTCCAGTGTATGGTGGACGATACAAGTGATACAAGTGAGTGCAGTGATAAAAACAGCGGTGAGCATGCAGTGAGCGAGGATGCTACAGTGAGTACAGTATGTGAAAGATTGAGTAAGTGTTCGATCGTATCAAAAAGCCATGACTCATCGGCCAGCGACAAAGGCAGTGATAACTCATCGAGCGAGTCGAGTGAAACGAACACTCCAACGAGTATGACCGATGATTCCGGCGGTGCGTTGTCAGACAGCGGGTGTGACTCAGAGATTAGTTTCACCTGTGAATTGTGTGTCCGCGATCAGGCGAACAGCGATCCGTGCACGCTGAAGTGTCAATGCTGCGATTCGTTCCACAAGGACAAGTCCGCATCACCTTTGCATGGTGATAGCGACGCGAATAAAGACGAAGTTTGCAATGAATCCAGCGATGAGCGTGGGCGAGGAATGGATGAGGATCGAAGTTCGAAACTAGAAGGTCGCGCTAGTGATCCGGATGGAACCGCGCGCGAGATGCAGTTGGATGAGGATGCTGGCGCGCCGATTGTCTGCTCCAAGGGACCGAACTGCGCCGATTGTCAGGAGATTTACAAGACGAAGCCAACGCCGCCGCGCCGCTATTACACTTGGGGCCCATACAAGCTGATCAAACCCATCCGCGATATCCCACCCAGGTTTAAACTCTTGCTGCAGTCAGTCAAGTGGGAGAAAAGACGCTGTGTTGGCAAGACACTGATGTATAACCAGGCCGGCGATCGCAGAATGGCCGCACAATGTCCACCAAGTGAGCTGATGAAACAGGCAACACGATTCAACCCGCAAGCCTCAAGTTTCCATCCCGCTTGTAACCAAGGCGCCGGCCTTAACCCTCCTCCGTTTCCAGGTCAACAGAATCCAGTTGCCATGGTACCACCATCACAGTCATGTGTAGCGGTTCACCACAAAACAAGCGGTGTAGGGCCAATAGACAACGGACATTTGGTGGCGGGTATGAATAGTGTGTGTAACATGTCTGCATGTCGTAGTGTTAGTAATGGCAATGTTGCATGCAATTGTGTGCAACAGAATCTAGTGCATGGTCCGACGAGGTATCCCCTTGTTAGGTACCCACCCCGCTTCGAAAACCTACCAATGTCAAGTATGCATGCTAATGATCCATCAACTTCAACTTACGCATGTCCCGATAATGTGCGCATGTCAAATCTTCCTGTTTCCAGCCATTACTATGGTAGCCCAAGCAACTACCACCCGAGTGATTATCATAGCAACCCTGGTGATGGCTTTAGCAATATTCAAACGTCTAGCGCTAGTACATGTAGCAATGCTTACCCTTCGGTGTATGATTACTGTCCCTGCTTAGATAGTAATATACCAAATAGTAACCCAGGTGAGGGCTCCAATCATAGTTCCAGTATTCATACCAACACTTCAGTTAATTCAAAATACCATGGCCACAGTGATATATCTCCTCAATATATCCTACATGGTGATGGTTGCTATAACTCCTTGCATGTTAACCGGGCAGGTTATAACAACAACAGTAACAGCGGCAATGGTGGCAGTAGCATGGGCGTTGTGCACTACCCTGCATATCCCCCACCCCTCGTTTCCTACACGTACCCAGCTACCTTCACCCCATACCCAGCCCCGATGCATGACCCAGGAACAATGATTAATCAACCGTCACTTCAATACGTTCCTGCTGTACCCTATAGCAACAACAATTGACTCTAAAATCACATTTGGTCACAGCCGAACGAGAATTCATCATACTGGACCTAATAGACAGTCTTTATTAGGTAATAATAACACAGTTGAGTTTGTTGCCAGATTGTTTGTAAACTGATAATTTATTTACGTTTCGGGTAAATTGTTTACTTAGGAATATCTTAAATATAGGTGGTCTAGAAAACATTTCTCTAACTTATATGTAAGACACAATCATATAAGTTAATCGGACCTAATAGACAGTCTTTATTAGGTGACAATAAGACAGTTGAGTTTGTTGCTAGATCGTTTGGTAAACTGATCATTTATTTACATTTCATGTAAATTATTTACTTTGGAATATCTTAAATATAGGTAACTTAGCATGTGTAAGACACGATCACATAGGTTCACGTTTAATATACGGTATGCAAATAGTTTGATACCAAATATACCATTTGGTGAACCAAGTTATCCAAAATGACTATTTGCTCCAAATGATTATTTAATTAATCATGATTTTGATATTTATATCTGGACCACCGTATACTAGTTATCGTATAGACTTTATTGGCTTATGTTGAGTTAACACTCATAGAAATATAAATAGATAGATGATTTGTTCAGTCAGAGATCTCATGTCAGAGACACTCAAGTTGGGGTTCACCCACAATTTTTCAGAGGGTATATGGGATGTAGAAGCTTAACAGTAAAGCATTCTTGAAAAACTAATCTACTTAATACACTAATCATTTTTTAGTTGATAAATCCCGATTAAATAATAAAAATGGTACACGATTTTATAGCTTGAACTGTAGGAGTACACCAACAGAGAAAACACTGAGAATCATTGATGTATATATACTATTATATTGTATTCATTCTCCCGACCTTTCAGCATTAATATGGTACTTGATTTCTCTACTGCCTTGACATTCTCTGCCATGCTTACTGACTCCCCTAACACAATACACATCTATGTTTGTCCATTGTTTCTTAACAACATTCCCTAACAAATGTTTTTTATGTTGTTGTCTTAACTGTATATAGCATTTACATATTGCATTATATAATGTGAAAGTGTGTTTTTTCTTATTTTGTTGTCTATATGTGAATTAGAAGATTCATTTTGCGTCGTTAATTTGAATTCCTTAGGTATGTTTTTTTAAATTAAAATATTTTTTCAATACTTCATTAAAATGTGGAAGATTATTCAAACATTCAACTATTATCCAAGTTTGGAATTTTATTTTTTATATTTGTTTTATTTCTCGTTTTTAAAATCCATATATTGACAGCTAGGACCGAGTCAGATATTTAATTGATGTAATTGTTATGTATTATTTACACCAAATAATTTGTGATAACTATTAATATCTTAGCTTTTTATCTGTTATATATGAGTTACTAGAGATTCTAATTCAAGAGATTCTAATTAGAAAGCCATGAAATTGATGACATTGACGACATAGAGTACGCAGTATCTCTACCAAATATATACCATTGAAATAAAACTCGGGCGTTAAATCACGTTTACACATTTCACATTCACCTTATTCAGTCACCACATTGAGCCAGACTAAAATAAAGTGTTAGTGTGTCAGTAATGGAGTGAGTAGTGGAATCTTTCATGTGATCCAGTGATTGATTCCGATTGATTCTGATCCTTTCATGTCGCTCACTCATTCGCCCTACTTACCTGTAGCTCAGTGACTGACTGGACCTCCACGCATTTCAGTGACTGTCCTTTAATCTGATTCAATGACTGACTTTTGTATTTTCTTGTGATTTAGGGACTGACTTTTGATCTTTTCTTGTGATTCTGTGACTTATTTTTGATCCTTTCATTTATACGCTAAGACTCTATAAATCAACCTTGACTATACAGCCGACCTCATCTAGAAAATGTAAAATTCATTTTTGCATTGACGGCGATGTTTTCAACGCAGTTGTTAAATTTCTGAGCCGTGGGGCTTAAATTTTATGATTTCACATAATGGCTGTTGATAATATTAATGAGATTCTATAAGATAAGGGATATTTGATAGTTTAATTGTTAACTGATACTGTGATTTGATAAATTCTATTTGTGTTATATAATTGCATATACAAGCTGTTTAGAAACTGTCCAGTATAGCCTACATGAAGTTACTAACATGGTCTGTGTTATACTTTAGACATTGATTGTCATACAATATTATCATTAATATACACTCATATATACATCATATACACATAGTATTACATAGCCACACATTATTGAGTGTCCTGTAATGGTTTCTTGGTTAGAATACATTTAGTTATAATTACATTATCGAGCCAAAAAAAAACACTCGTGTGTGTGCTATGTTTACATGTGATTACTATTGTCCCTTTTTGACGTTTAACTCATACTTGAAACTCGTACCATATTTACATAATGATTACAATTATGTCACTCATACCATGTTTACATAGGGATTACATTTGTGTCTCATACCATGATTACGTGGTGATTAGACATGTCACTCATACCATGTTTACATAAGGATTATATCCATGTCTCATACCATAATTATGTAATGATTACAATTTTGTCACTCATACCATGTTTACATGAGGATTACCATTGTGTCTCCCATACCATGTTTACATAATGATGACACTTCTGTCACTCATACCATGGCTACATGAGGATTACACTCGTCTTCCTCATACCATGATTACACTTGTGTCACTCGTACCAGATTTACATGAGGATTACATTCGTGTCTCTCATAACATGATTACGTAATGATTACACTTCTGTCACTCGTACCATGTTTACATTGGGATTACACTCATATGTCCGATACCATGATTATGTAGTGATTACACATATGTCACTCATACCATGTTTACCTGATTACTCGTCTTTCATACCATGATTACGTAATGATTACACTTCTGTGATTTGTACTATGTTTACACGAGGATTACACTTGTGTCTCTCATACCATAATTACATAATGACTACACTTCTGTGACTTGTAATATATTCATGTAATGATCATTCGTTGCCTATATTTGCTGAATGATTCGACTTGTCATTCACATTTATTGTACGTTTTCTGTAGGTAATTATTTGACACATATTTTGCTGTGGTCATTGCACATCAATGACTAATTTTATGCTTCCGCCATGTTTCCATTATTACTCTTGTCTTTATACTATGTTTACACAATCATTCCACTGTCTACACGTATCTGTCATTTAAGCATATAACAGAATGGCACATAGCGGATTGGACATGATACGTTCACAGTTATGTGTAGGCGATAGTATTATTATGACTGCTCACTGCCGCATTATCATGCCATGCATATTCATGACAGGTACGAGTAACTTTTTTGTCGGTATCTGAATCTTGTAATTGTCATGCTTTATTTTATTCATGTTTTTAAATGTGTGTATAAAAAAGAATTGCCGTACCAACTGAAATCGTGTATTAGGAGCCTAGTCCAAATACACGCAGCTCCAGTCATCATTTCTCCATAAAATATTTTCAGCTCGTAGTTCTACATCTATTTCATCTATCTGCAGGACTGAATCTTTCCCTATTTCGGCTCACTATCTACGCCTCAAAATTTAGATAATTCGCTGCCCCTGTTTGCGTTTGTCATTGAATTCACGATAATTTCATTATACATTATACTCTAATTCGAACGTTCAACAAACACAAATTAAATGATATAAAGGTTTGTGCATAATGTTGATTCATGACAGAGCAATGATTGGATGTGGTACGAGTTGTATGATAATGTCCAATGCGAGTTGTGTTTCTTAAGCTTTCATAAAAACTGTGTACGGTTGTACAGGTGTGATGATTGTCATGTCATCCTACGAGCATCTGCCTATTTTATCATGAATCTCGAGACATTATTTTCATACCATATTAATGTGTAACTTGATTTTAATTACTTTGTCTTTCTCTTCACAGAGCTCAGAACCTAAACAATTTATCCGAAGTAGTAAATTGACCGTTCAAAAACTATTAAATCAATATTATTGTCATAAGTTCGCAAGAGAGAGGCTACCGTGCCTTTTTGTCAATCAAACGATACCATCAAAGTGTGTTGTACCATCAAAGTAAAGTCACATTCACCGATACAAATACTCCTGCTATTTTGTGATAGAATGGTTTGATATATAAATTCCAGTTTTTTTTTAGCCAAAAATGGACAACCAATAAGCTATTAGTTGATTATGAAATTAACAAAATAAGGCAATGTCCATTCTTAACATACCTACCTATGTACTACAACAGCTTGTAGAGCTATGACACATTTGTATTAGAGACTCAACTTACAAGTAATTGCCTTAGAATAGATTCTGTTCAGTGTGTAATACATTAACATTTGACATGCAAGTAGCCTCACTGGATATGGTCTGGTGCAATTTTACAGTGTATTTAATGTATATAAATGTATGACCATGTGGACAAGTTGTCCATCCATCGGTCACTAATGTAACCATTCATGTATGTCATTCATGTTAATAATATGCCCACTTAACCCACATTTTGATATACATTTTGAAATTTCTAACACATAATTAGTAGCTTAACTACAATATTGCAACATTACTATGTGAACTACTATTTAGTAAATTGAATGTTGGTACTGCATTGATATCAGTATTAGCTACAATTAAAAACTATTTTTGTTAACTACCTTTCATGATACCTGACATCGTAATAGTACGGCCAATGACTTGTTATGAACTGTCTTTTGGACAGCTCCACAAATGCCTTTGAAGTGTTGTATGTATATATTACTTTCGACCTTTTTAATTGCGGACTGTTCTCATCAATAAAATAGACTCACTTTCAAATAGCAGACTAAAACATAAACCAAGGAGCTCGTATTAGGTAATACGGTTGGATGGCTAGAGGAATCATTTGTGGTTTATACAAAATATATATCATTCTAGTGTGAACATTTAGATAAATCATGAAAGCTTATAGTCGATCATACTCAAGCAGGTCTGGTTTGGTGGTGAAAGAGTATAATGTTCGAGCAGGTCTGGTTTAGTGGTGAAAGAGTATAATGCTCGAGCAGGTCTGGTTTAGTGGAGGAAGAGTATAATGCTTGAGCAGGTCTGGTCTAGTGGAGAAAGAGTATAATGCTCGAGCAGGTCTGGTTTAGTGGTGAAATAGTATAATGCTCGAGCAGGTCTGGTTTAGTGGTGAAATAGTATAATGCTCGAGCAGGTCTGGTTCAGTGGTGAAAGAGTATAATGTTCGAGCAGGTCTGGTTTAGTGGTGAAAGAGTATAATGTTCGAGCAGGTCTGGTTTAGTGGTGAAATAGTATAATGCTCAAGCAGGTCTGGTTTAGTGATGAAAGAGTATAATGTTCGAGCAGGTCTGGTTTAGTGGTGAAATAGTATAATGTTCGAGCAGGTCTGGTTTAGTGGTGAAATAGTATAATGCTCGAGCAGGTCTGGTTTAGTGGTGAAATAGTATAATGCT
>WURV02220162.1:0-10490 GCA_011762755.2 Epimenia babai
TATAGAGCCGAATTCTTTCCATTCATTAAGAGTTAAAGATTAAGACTTCTTGGTGAGACCATAGTATATTCCAAACCCGTATCAACGCTCTACTCTAGAGCGCTATAGCGTTTATAACACACACGGTCCATGAAACCTAACGATTTGTATTGATAGAAAATTGTCCTCAATCTGTCAGAGGCAAAACAAAAGCAAAAGAAACACAGACACACCTTCCCCACCACCTTGCTCGGTACTCAATGTGACAGTACTGTAAATATCGTTGGTACCCCGGTAGATAATTATCTTATATAAATCATGGGTGGCATTATTACTAACCAATAATAATCACTCTACAGGCTAGTGTAAAACTAAATGTTTGTGTTTTTGAATAAAATTAAGACAACTCTCACAATATTTATATATTGTATGAGTGTTTACAATTTTAAAGAATTTTATTGTTTATTTCATCTTTTATTACTCTTTGGGTACTAACCCCAACCTAATCCCACATTCAGAGTACATAGTCGAGGATATAGATCCTGATATATTAATATGCCTAAAGTATGGAAACAGGCATATGCACAACTCATATTGACCACCATCAAGAAAGAAATAATAACGCGTGGAAGAATTGAATCACCATCGGAACAGTGGGCGCATGGACAACTGTGTCATTGGCTATCATTTTCAGTTACACTTCACAAGTGATGGTGGTTGATGAACAGGCAGAGATTGCCAATCAGATTGTATTCGCTTCATCTGAAGGATCACGATATTTTAAATAACGCGAGATAGAACGTTGAGCAATGTACCAGTCTGGCATACTTTTACTTTCATTTTTAATTACTCCATCTCTTCTGGCTTTGAATAAATACGAAAGACTTACAGATAACTTTTTTGACAGGGAAATACAGAAAAATCTTTGCCTCTGCCCAAACCCATGACCTTCAGATGGCAAGTGTAGTCCTCGACTTAACTAAGCTACTAAGAATAACTTGTTGTTGTTTGACACTTTGTTATTCAAGTACTGAATTTTCACAAACAATAATACACAGTTATATATAATCATGGTTAAGGTATGCCAGATACAAAAAGAAAAGACGACGTTTTGGTGCTACTTTATAATAAAGTAAATGTCAGTGGCACGTACGCATGTCATTGTTTTAATACACAAGTGAAAGGCATGGTTGTCAATTCTGTCTATAAATGCTATCACTTGTGTAGTTGATGTAAATTAACAGGTTTCCCTCTACATTAGCACGAGTAGATGAAGTTTGTCAACATTCTGTTTCCACATTGGGTATAGACGCAGTCTGGAGTATGCCTACAACGGGCATCAAAACTACATCATACGTTATGAAACCCATTGCTCACCCAAACACCTGAGATTCTTCTGTTTCCTCTACAAGAGATGCAAATTCCAGTCAATTATTAATACATATGGCGATTATATTAAATGCAACTGAAAAAACAGGTCCAAGAAGCAATTACCCGAACATCTCTAGAAACGATGTAGAAGCATATTTAAACACCCACTACCAATATTTTGGTGGTTGTCCTCGGACTCATGTTTGGTTACCAAAATCACCTGTCACAGACAGTCTGTAAGCTTATATGATGCTGAAGGTAGTACTACCGTCATCAAAAAGTCATCTAATGTTTTGAGATTCATTCATTCTACTTCAGGGCATTCTACTTGCTACTCCACAGCGTTTCACGATATTCCTTTTGATATAATATTTCCTGATTGGCATAAAATCTGCCCTTAGTTTGAAAGATGACACCCCAGTGGGTATATTGGGGTACAAATTGAATGTCATAAAAATGAACAGTAAATTGGCATTTTTACTAAACGTTCTCCATTGATGACATTTTATTACTTTTGTTTTTAGTGCATTGACAGCTATACCATTATCTAAGCAATATTGATACAGTTTATTCTTGCATTTTGCAAGTAAATTATACTTGAACTACAGATAACTAAATCATAAGCAAGCCATAGGCTTTTACCATATTTAGAGCTCACTTATTAGAGTCGTAATCATGTTAGCAATGTGTAAGAAATTCATTAACTAATAATATCAGTGTAATGTAATAAGTGTAATAATCAATATGTAGAATATCTCCTTTCCCATGCCATTTACAATTAAATAGAGCATATACTGAACTACAGAAACTCAATGTCTCAACTCTACGAGAAATAGTGGTTGTGTTTGAAAGGTGGAGGGAGTGGCAACAGTCGAATACGTCAGGAGTTTAAAACATTTAGTGGTTAAGATGTGGTAATAATTCGAAAAGAAAAGAATTATTTCAAATAGTAGAAGCTATTACTGGCAATTATTCAAATCTTGTATAAAGGCTGAAACACATCGCACCGTAAACGCGACGACAACGCGACGACAATGTGACGTGAAAAATTATTTCACTATTATTTTATTTCTCTGTACCATGAAAAATTATTTCAATATTATTTTATTTCTTTGTACCATGAAAAATTATTTCACTATTATTTTATTTCTTTGTACCATCAAAAATTATTTCAATATTATTTTATTTCTTTGTACCATGAAAAATTATTTCAATATTATTTTATTTCTTTGTACCATGAAAAATTATTTCCATATTATTTTATTTCTTTGTACCATGAGAAAATTATTTCAATATTATTTTATTTCTTTGTACCATGAAAAATTATTTCAATATTATTTTATTTGTTTGTACCGAACAGATCAAGTCAATGAACACATCACGTCGATGTTACGGCAATGTTATTTTTTCGGTTGTACAGCAACTGCCGTGGAAAAAGGTGGGAACCAATCGCAGGTGGACTAGATTGTGGGTCAGTGGCTCAGCTAAAACCACTTACAGGCTACAGTATTGTGAGTATGGAAACAAATTAGTGAATCTTTAACATTGTCACGGCATTGACAGTGTGGCCGGTTGGAAATTTTTCAGGGTCGCATGTCATCATGTTGTCGTAGCGTTGTATTCGCTCGCGTTAACGGCATGATGTGTTTCAGCCTTATATCCATACTGGCCTGATAAAATTTACAATAATTTAACAATAAAATTTTTCCCCAATATAAAGTATGAAAATCTTGCTAATGTTGAATGCAGAGTAGAAGAAACAACGTAGAAAAAATTTCAGGTTAGTGCGTATTTGAACTTGCATAATACCCATATTGCCACTGCATCGACAGGCAGGTATCTGGACCAACCGGTAAATGGTTTATACAACCCCATCCCAAGTCCCACCTGGAATTTAGTAGATCAATCCACATGTTGCTTCCATGTCGATATTTATGCTCTAAACAATCTCAACATATTTTATTGATCTCATACATAAAAGATTAGTCCATAATTCCTTGGTCTCTTGTAAACAAGAGCAGCAAGGTGTGATTTCTGGTTATTTATAACCATCATTATCTCCTCAGTTCATGCCACCATGTGCCATTTCCTGCTATACAGAACTCCAAGCACCCTCTTAAATTAACCGGAGAGGTAAACCTACAGTAAAGCTACAGATAAGAAAGAGGAGTTGAAAAGCATCTCCATCAAAACCTCACAGGGTTTCCCATAAATTATCCATACACCTGTATGATTTTATGGGCATATAGCTTTTGTTAATATTGTTCCAGGTATTGGAGATGTGGGTCTATCGGAAGTTATTGAAAGAGAAATATGCTGAGCATAAAACTAATGAAGTAGTGCTGAAGCTGGCGAAAGCAAAGCGAATTGCTAAATAACATAAAAATTAGAAAGTCCAGATATTTTGGCCATCGGAGAGAGAAATTGATGGAAGAAATATTCAAGGGAAGGAGAACTCGAGAAACGGGCCCGATGAGCCCGATAGAGACATATATAGATGACTGATATCAGAGAATGGTGAGGCATGAGCTACATGGAAGTAGCACAGAGAGCACGAGAGACGCGTGATTGACACAGACTGACAGCAGCTACGTCGAGACGACAAGGTGGTATTTTGTTCCAGAATTCTGGTATTCATGCAATTTATTATAGCTTACAATAGAGTTTCTATAAATTTCTATCGAGTAGTAAACAACTACGATGACAATTTAAATAGTTATAACAATGATATAGATTTGGAAAGTGAACAGCAGCAAGGGAAATGAAAATGACCGTGACTACGAATAAGTCAAAAGGCATCGTACATTTTGGTACTACGATTAGTTAAATACCGGTAAATTTAACATCACGAAATTAATCATTTTATCATCCTAAAGTTATAAATTTCTATACAATTGCCTAATTGTCAAACATTAACCCTAATTTTATAAAGAAAATTGAGTGCAAGGGTTATATAAGTGGGCAACTCAACTCCTACCCAAGTCAACTCATACTACTGTCAGCTAATAACAATATGAGTTGCTTTATGTGTAAATTGAAATTTAGTACCAACATCTGAGGCCACCAAGTACCACAATCTAAAGACAGCTTAGCCACTACTCTCGATCGAATGGATTGCATATTCCTAATATAACATTGTTCTATATGTTTTAGTTGTATACTGCAAAATCTTGAATATGATATAAGCCATCTTGATTACAGATAAGCGATGCCTGAGGTGGAATGCTGAGCTGAATGAAGCAACTCCAGCCACATACCAGAACCTGGAGCAGCCTTAGCAGACACAGTGGGGGTGAGATACAGGAGTATACCTGTCTGAATATGAATGGTACTATAGTTAAGGTAAAGCTGATTTTCGATGACAGCGCTACCATTTCTGATGCTGATGAATAATGACAGTCTTTCCTGACGCAGCTTGCTCTGTCATCTCCATGTCACGTCATTGTTATAATCATTTACTTCAAACGCTAAGTATGCAACTCTTCAGTGAAATTCAATTTCTCCATATCAGACCAGCAAAATCACGAGCGATTTTGACAAATATTTTTTCATGCTTGACAAGAGACATTAATTTTTGGATTTGACACATGACAGATTTTCGAACATGAGTAGTAAATGAGCAATTTTCATTATAGTGTATATACGACTGGTTTCTGGAGAATAAATTGCAAAGAAGTGAACACTGCGTTCAAGATTAGAAGCAAGGAGGCTTCTCATTTCACAAAAAATATCAGACAATCTTCTATTGCAACTTTCATCAAGTGACTAATTTTTGGTTGTAACTGGCTGAGTGAATAGCCCGTTGGTCTTCCTGTTAAGGATGTTGGTCAGGCCTCATTGAGGCTATCATTAGTATATCAAGTCCATGGTTACAATAGAACAAAGGCATAACAATTTCGATGTCTACTGTTTTTCTTGATTATACATGGGATCTCTGAATAGAAGACATATACTTTTATCTGACATACAGTACATCCTTATGTTTTGTAAAAGACTATAAAAACAAAACGACTAAAAAATTCTTGTTCCATAGGTGAGGTGATTAATAAACAGTAACAGATGCCTGCAATTCATTAAACAATGGAAGTGCCAATCGACGAGAGCTGTGTAATAGCTTTTGTGGTTCCGCTCCAACAAATTATGAGATGTTGGAATGAACAGGTAGGTAAAGTGGTAAAAAAACTCTCACTAATGTGTTGTCAGATGCTATAGTGATTACTCATTGCCAGACTAATGAGGGATACCACAAATCACTTCTTCCTCTCATCCTATAAAAAGAAACAAGTGCTAAAACAACGCATTAATATTTCTAATCTTGTAAAATCTCAATTATTTTAGAATTGCACCCGAGCTTCTTCGATAAAGTTCAATACGGTGTGTGGTTATAATGACACACCCCCCCCCCCCTCCCTCCTCTTGTACTAGACGGCTGTAACAAATGATGACATTATAATATATAATTCACAATTATTATCCGAGATCTCTGACGTTAGACATATCCACATTCTTCTTCATTAAATTATCAAATTTATGAGTTGATGATCACAAACAAAGCTTTAACATCACTACGTATGTCATAGATGCCTTTAGCACCACTGTATGACCAACAGATTGATGATAGTCCATCATAAAATGCTTTCATGTCTGTCTTATTCTACGGTAGCTAAATAACTAATTTTAAACAAATATGCACCATCACCCTGCGTGGAGATATGTAGTCAGCCAGAAATAGAAGTATTTTTTCTACAAAAAAGCATGATTTTGAGAAAAAACAAAACCTTTAGAAGCATGTCTGATAACATCAAACATGCATCATCAGTTCCTTTCGTCAAACAACTTTTTATATATACCATGTAGGCCTACGTAACTATAAGTATGTTTAAAACATCATGATTGTGGGGAGTTATGTCAGTTTGAAGAACAATCAAAAACCTGTCATAGATGAAAGTGTACTGAACTTTTACAGGTAACTCATATATCAATTAATTATGAATACTGCATTAAATATATGACATACTTAAAAGACAAAAAGAAAACTTATTTTTGTATTCCTTTGAAATGCTGGTAGTACTGAATGTATTCACATCCTGGATATTTATGTGGACGTGGACCTAGAGGCATATATTAAGTATCAGCCAGATTAATTGAGAGGATGCAGCAATTTGACAAGCCAACATACTGTGAATTAAATGGCTTCAGTGGTGCTCGATATTATGTGTGCATTAGGAAGACATACAGGGGAGCTGGATAATGTGCAGAGATTACAAGAAGCATCAGGACCCCACTGTATGATCTGGCAGAGATCACCCTAGGGTATTAACAATTAGCTTAATAGCTAGTTTGTCTAATAATAACAGACACCCACAGGAATGAGGATATAACATTGGAGAAGATGTATAATGTAAGTAGAACCAGTCTCACAAATGGATGTCCCGGCATCAATCCTATTAATGGAGGCACACGATTAGTTCTGTAACAAAAGGATTCATTAATTTATGGCAGATGTGGTGGGGAAATGCAGCCGGAAGGGAGGGGGAAGGGGGAGTGTCATTTCTAGCAAATTTTGACACTCCCTACATCACACTAACAAATCACAAACTGTCTACTTAAGCTCAATCTCTATAACATATAAAGTAAGTAATGCAATGTTGGGCTTAATATATAGACATGATTTATAGCAAAGTGATTTTGAAATCGGTAGTCATATACGAGTACAACTTAATTTATACTACATTGGATTCGAAAATCCAAATTTTACAGACATTTCACCGGAAATTTTGACAAAAAGCAGAAACTCTATTGTGTATTGGGTGTTTCCGGGTTTGCATCCCTTGTTGTCTATTTGAACTGCATGCTATCTGTAATAATTACACGTATGATCAATAGGGACAGGTGAAAAGTAAATATAGCATGGAGGCAGTGCTCTAATAAGATGTATAGTTGGTCAGTGGAGTAGGGTGGTATGTTAGAGTGGGTGGGGTGATAAACAGACATGAGGTGCTAGTGTTGTGGTAACCTGTCAGTTATGAACGAGTGCTGTCAACATACATAAATGTGGGGTGTCTTGTCTCACTATCTTGTTAGGCATATACAAAAAGCTAAATGGTCAGGTAACATCTTTTTTACTAACCCAAATATGATTAACCCAGGGCTTATATTATATCAGGTATACATAATTCATCGAATGTAACTGAAACTATAGAATAAACCTTCTATCTCAATGAGTGTTAAAAAAGGGTTGGTTTTTAATGTTAAAGAGAGTTGGTTTCTAATTTTTATTTTTTGTGCTAGTAACAGAGACATAAAATAAACGGTCTTAAGGGGCTGGGTTAGTATTGCAGCTTTTTAAGATTTTTCACCAATCTTAAATAGGTCCTACAAATTAAGTACATAGAAGATAATGGTTCTGACTAGAGGCTATTGATTAATATTATGAACAAAACAATATATTAACGATAATTTTAATCATAAAATTAACAGGCATTTTATTTATTCAAGAGTACGAGTGAAACAATGTTTTACCAAACAACATAATTATACAATGATATAATTTCAATAATGGGTGCAATGGCATAATAAATATTTTCTAATGCTTCATTTAAAGATGTGTCCATGTAGTCTTTAGACCAGAAATGTTCGCATTTGTTAACATTAATACATAAAAGACGTTGCGGTTAGCGGGTTGCTACGTTACCTATGAGAAATATAAAGAAAACAACATTTTTTGACTCACTGATATCAGGATGAATACAAACTTTCTGGTGCAATCATTAGCCCATCAGTTAGTTATGAAGGTATTTCTTGTATTTATGTACAAAACAACATCTTTTGACTCACTGATATCAGGATTAATACAAACTTTCCGGTGCAATCATTAGCCCATCAGTTAGTTATGAAGGTATTACTTGTATTTATGTACAAAACAACATCTTTTGACTCATTGATATCAGGATTAACACAAACTTTCCGCTGCAATCATTAGCCCATGAGTTAGTTATGAAGGTATTTCTTGTATTTATGTACAAAACAACATCTTTTGACTCACTGATATCAGAATTAACACAAACTTTCCGCTGCAATCATTAGCCCATCAGTTAGTTATGAAGGTATTTCTTGTATTTATGTACAATGTACAATAAAATTCAAGTACGGTATATCCCGCAATACAGAGTGATGAATTAATGGGATGAACAATGAAGCCAATTTGCTGGGAACTAAAAGATTAAACGTATGCCGACGAAAAATGTTTAGTAATGATTTCTGTTAAATTTTTAAAAATCTACTAGTTTGTTAGATGTATGTGTACACATTGCAGTATTTATGCTTCACGAGAATTTATCTTTGGCATCAAATACAAAAAGAAGGTTTTAAAAATTAGGCCGACAGCTTCACAGTCATGTATATGAAGTAAAAGTGAATTAGGCTTTTATATCCCGCACTTTAAAGCTGCTTATGCAGCTTGCCAAATGACGGTTTGCTAGGAGTCACAGGGTGTGGCAGCTCTATAACAGACGCCATTAAGCCTCTCACAAATTCACTTTCCCAGTGTATATTAATTTGCGTTGCCACAAAGAAATTTCACCGGTATTTATTTATGGCTAAGTCGACCAGAGCAATCGAGATAAAGTACTTTGCCTGAGGATACAACAGAAAAACACAGTGGCTTTGCCTGAATTCGAACCCTCTACCTTCTGGTCCAGAGGCTGGTGTTCTACCACTGAGCTACCATTCGCGCCTGCCCTGATTAAGCTTGACGGAAGACAGCCAACCCTTAACAGTTAACACTTAATACTCAATACGACAGTCAATATAAAACAGTTATAGTCAACATTCAACACCCGACAATTCACAGTCAACGATGAACACTCAATATTCATCATTTGATAGTTAATAGTCAATACTCAACAGTCAACAAAACTGACTATTCACTAGTCAACACTCAATAGTTGACAATATTCAACTTCAACACTGAACCATCAATACCAGTCAAGAGTTTCTTATGGATCTTTAAGGATTAATAATTGTTGCCAACATCTCGGTGTACTAAGGTCTATACCAAGATATACACACAGAAGATTCTGTATGAAGTAAACAGTTAAATCATGTATACTTCATGTATTTATTATTCAGAGCACAAATTGTCCAGGCACATAATTGATGAGTCGGTCTAGCCAGACATCAAATTATTCTATTGTTACAGTCTCACAATGTTCACGGCCAAATGAAGCCATTAAATATGAGCGGGCAATTACTGACTCATCAGAAAACAGGCAAACGTGACATAACACATGGGTGTTGTGGCATCATTACTATTATGTTATAAACTCAGATATAACGCAAGTCTACCATGAGAAAAAATACACCATGGTCATAATATTACAGTGCAAATGCCTATCGCATCTGCATCCATGCATCATTAAACGTGTTTTTTTGGTTATCTAAAATATATTAAATAATCAATTAATAGAAGCACTAATTTCATATACATGACCATATGAACCCAAATTACTTCACTATTAAATTTCATGTGCTTCAAAAAATGAAACAATACTCCCGAATAACAATTTATCTCACTCAAATTTTAAATTTAAAGCATAACGAATGAGATGCTGGAGAAATACCTGACAGAGTGCGACCAATACTCGAATGATGAATCACGAATCAAACCCAATACGCGATGATCGGATGTTACGTGGTGCCGCGACACGAGGTGCTGGCGGGAGACGTTGATTATTGATTCCGCTTGTTGGCTGATTGTCTGGTTATCGTGGCGACTAAATGAGTAGCAAATTGTGAGAGTGTGATCGCGTACTGCCGCCGGTCACATCACGCACTCGGTGTCTCATTAAAGGGACACGATGATCATCACAAGCCAGCAGCTATGACACCGTAGGTATCCGGGTAGCTGCGTGTTGCTGCGTGTGACAGCGACTGTCACTATAATGACCTACTTGATTACGTGTGTGTACACAGAGGACCGATCTGACGTATACTGGTCAGTGGATGATTGTTGAGATTATATCTATACCATGTAGAGACACGATCGACTTGACAACGGAGTATTGGTCAGTAAACCTATACCATGTACAGACACGATCGACTTGACAACAGAGTATTGGTCAGTAAACCTATACCATGTA
>WURV02220173.1:0-10490 GCA_011762755.2 Epimenia babai
ATTTTGTAACAAGGCTACGGGACTCCTCAGACAAGGCTTCGCGACCCCCCTGCCAAGCCTTCGCGACCCCCAAGGGGCTCGCGACCCACCGGTTGGGAACCCCTGTTATAGTCCATCGCGCTTTGTGAATATCGCTGCCATGCTGTATAGATTTTGAATACAAGTTTATTCTCAATAGGGAAGTAGGGAAGTCCCCGTATTTTAGTATTTTGTTGGCAGAACACCAGTTATATAGTGGTCGTCGCTTCTGAGTGAGTTATTTACACAATTAACCCCATTCTTCAAAATAAATTGTTATGCGGTTTTTCTATTACAGCTCAATTCTATATTTTTGTGAATGGGGTATTATATTTAGTATCGACCTTTAATCTACGCTTCCATGCTCTTATGGTCCCACACCGTTTACATTTACATTGTACATTCACTCTATCAATGTATCACCGTTGAGATTTTACTCTACGGTTACCATGGCGACTGACAGGTGAGATAACGGTTAAATATCAACCATCTCTTATCTGGTAGCTGCGGTGACATCACCTGTATTTGTAGACGTTCGATTTCCAGGAATGTGTGATTAATACGATGCGAAGATAAAATTGCGTGGCGGCTGGAAGGTAAATAACAAATACTGTCTGGTGTCTGGTCAGTATTACAGCCGTCCATTAGTATGGAGGTCAGACACTCGGTATACATTCGTGCGTGGGTAGCCATTGCAGTGTAGTCGTGTAATAATAATTATAATGTGGTTTAAAAACACTTAAAAACATTAGGTTGAGGAATCTTTCGGTCGTGCTGTCCAAGTAGTCTACGATAACTCTGAGTATACTTTAGTGAATAAATGAGTTTTTAGCGTAGATTTAAATAACGAAAAAAGTCAATGCTCTTACTTCGGACGGTAGGCTGTTCCAAAGTTTTGGACCAAGACTGGAGAAGCAGCGACGATCAGTAGACAGAAGACGGCAGTGAGACGTGTTGGCAAGATGGTGGTCATGTGATCGGAGGCGTCTGGATAGTGTATAATATGACATGAACCTATTGATGTATGGTGGTGCAGTCTCATGAAGAGCTCTGTACATTATGTGAAGGGCTTTGTGTTCGATGTGGAGATGTATAGGTGACCAAAAGAGATCCTTGAGAAGCGGTGTAAGGGCTTCTGCCTCCCTCCGACGTTGCTTTATTTTGAATGTCCCTCGATGGTCTCTATGGTGCTTACCTTTGCAATGCCATGGCCTGTGCAAAATGTCTGACGTTAAGAATTAGTAGCATAAAAGAATGATGGTCACCCCAGAACCATGGACGATGGTCAACCCAGAGCCATGGATGATGGTCCACCCAGAACCATGGACAATGGTCAACCCAGAACCATGGACGATGGTCAACCCAGAAGCATGGTCAACCCAGGACCATGGTCAACCCAGAACCATGGTACGATGGTAAACCCAGAACCATGGATGATGGTCCACCCAGAACCATGGACAATGGTCAACCCAGAACCATGGACGATGGTCAACCTAGAGCCATGGATGATGGTCCACCCAAAACCATGGACAATGGTCAACCCAGAACCATGGACGATGGTCAACCCAGAAGCATGGTCAACCCAGAACCATGGTCAACCCAGAACCATGGTACGATGGTAAACCCAGAACCATGGACGATGGCAAACCCAGAACCATGGACGATGGCGAACCCAGAACCACGGACGATGGTCAATCCAGAATCAAGGACGATGGTCAATCCAGAATCAAGGACGATGGTCATCCCAGAACCATGGACGATGGTCAACCCAGAACTATGGACAATGGTCAACCCAGAACCATAGACAATGGTCAGCCCAGAACCCAGACTGGGTTTTCAACCCGACCCCCCCCCCCAGTAACAAATGAAGCAAATCTGTTCTTTGGGTTAACCCCATAGATTAGCTTTGTGGAGGGCTAGCGGTGGCCAACAATTGATCCCAGGCTATTGTATGGTCACATACATCAATGTGGTTCCGGGTGGTTCAGGCTTATCTTATTGCGGTCCCTCAAGTGTGTCTTTGCTAGCCAAGTGAAATCTTAAGCTTAATTTCTGTGTGAGTTATTATGCTGTATTTCTTACCCTCGTCAGGTATCCATAACCCCGTTTACCCACATGTTGAAGCTAAATCTTTGATATAACAAACATCACAAGAATTTACAGACTGCCAAGAAATATGTCCGAGACAAGATGTACATAGAAAATATGGTCCCAGACACCATATACATAAGCTCATATATCCACTATTGTGGAGAATTCCTCTCTCGTGTCAATAATTTTTCCATAATGTTTGCATTTCTCCCATTTCACCCATAATTCAGTCTTTTTGCATACAGCTTCGTTTTATCTATTACTACCTCCTATCTAAAATCTAAAAACCATCTCCATCTCAATTTTTGTATCAATCAACGACAACAGTCATTATTTACTTTTAATCATTTATTTTAGTAAATAATTATTATTACGACTGTATATTTTGGTGAAACAGACGATATACTGTCTGTACATTTTGATAAAACAGACGATATACTGTGTGTATATTTTGGTAAAACAGACGATATACTGTCTGTACATTTAGATAAAACAGACGATATACTGTCTGTATATTTCGGTAAAACAGACGATATACTGTCTGTATATTTCGGTAAAACAGACGATATACTGTCTGTACATTTTGATAAAACAGAAGATATACTGTCTGTATATTTCGGTAAAACAGACGATATACTGTCTATATTTCGGTAAAACAGACGATATACTGTCTGTACATTGAGATAAAACAGACGATATACTGTCTGTACATTGAGATAAAACAGACGATATACTGTCGTTACATTTTGATAAAACAGACGATATTCTGTCTGTATATTTCAGGAATACAGAGGATATTCTGTCTGTATATTTCAGGAATACAGACGATATACTGTCTGTACATTTAGATAAAACAGACGATATACTGTCTGTACATTTAGATAAAACAGACGATATACTGTCTGTATATTTTGGTGAACCAGACAATATACTGTAGTGCAATGTGAACCTTTATTTTATAATAACATACACGGCGTATATCTTGGTACAGATACAAAATGTACAAAAAGTAATAAAACAATAAGTAGTCATTGAAAGTCACTGAATGACAATTTTATGACATTGTTTTCGATCGACTACAGCATTTAAGTCAGCGAGATATTGTGAAGTCATTAAATTTTACAGAATACTAGCACAAATTTCCACTAATACTATGGTTTCTATGACTACAAACATATGATTCGTTTCCAAAAAGTGTTGTTATACAAAAAATTTACAACGGAAAGTTACCACAAATTACTTGCCATACACTCGGACTGCATTGGAAAATTACCACTAATCACATTTTAATTGACCCAACTGCTAAGGAAAGTTACCATAGTTACCACCAAAACCATTTGAATGTCATATAGCTTCGGTTAATCTAAATTATCCCTTGTGACCCACCACAAGACCCAAGACGATTTTTTTAATAAATTACCAAATTTTGTGCTGATAAATATAAAATATTTGCTCTATAAATTTAATATCTACCACTATCTATTAAATACAAACATGAACATTTACTATCTGGTAAGATACATTTTAATTAATAGTACTTGATAAAAATTTATGAGCCCCCAATCTCATAGTTATCTAAGTACAGAATGTCCTCTCGTCGTAACTGTTCCTGGACGAATGATGTCGATAAATTATTGTACGTGGCAAGCAGTTAACTAAAATAGTAAACGTGTTTGCGTGAAACAATAAACATGTTGTGAAAAGAATGTTCCAGATTAGTTAAATATGGAACAGGATTGAAAAATTTGAATGATCGTAATAAAAATGCATGATTTGTCATTTTAACTGATGAATTTCTCGCGATGATTTGTTGTCATTTGAACTGACGAATTTCTCGTGATGATTTGTTGTCATTTAAACTTACGAATTTCTCGTGATGATTTGTTGTCATTTTAACTGACGAATTTCTCGTGATGATTTGTTGTCATTTTAACTGACGAATTTCTCGTGATGATTTGTTGTCATTTAAACTGACGAATTTCTCGTGATGATTTGTTGTCATTTAAACTGACGAATGTCTCGTGATGATTTGTTGTCATTTTAACTGATGAATTTCTCGCGATGATTTGTTGTCATTTAAACTGATGAATTTCTTGTGATTTATAATTATTGATTATTACAGAGAGCCATATAAGGTGGACATTACAAATTATGCACCAAAAGGTTCAAGTAGAACCCAATTTTCATGAAAATGTTCGCTAATGTCATTATTTCGTGTAACCGCCACAAGCATTCAGGATGGCAAGCAATGGCAACCCTTCTCCTCATCCCGGAGATCAGGTGCTGAATCTCTGCCATGGGTACCCTACGCCATTCCTCATGTAGTGTCGCCTCTTGGAACTGTGGCACCACTACGTTTTTGAGGATTTCGTTGCGGTATCTTTGGCCAGTTATTGCTCCTCAAATTGTCTGAATGTCTTACAGTCATAAAACATGCAACCCCATATCATTACGGACTCTCCGCCAAATGGAATGTCTCCGCTGATGGTCTTGTGTGCAAAAGTTGCTCCACATTGCCTTCAAACAAATTCTATGGTTGTTTTCATGCAGAAAAAAGCGATTCTCATCTGAGAAAAGAACCTTTCTCCAGTCTCTTTATACTTGGTGATCAGTCTATCAATAAAACAGCTATCATAGCCCAACTCACGACTGATCGCACGGTTAGACATGCCAGCGTCCTTCATCCCTATAACTCGCCATCTTTGTCCTATCGATATTTTTCTGCTCGCCATAGTGGTTAATAGACACTCTAGAATGAATATGGCGTGAGAATAACTAACTGTGCAGAATTTTTATGCATAGAGCCGAACTGACTTTGGAGAACGCAAACTGACATTTTGACAACATCTATCATGTCCAGTCATGGGACTGTTGTGATCTTACATGTAACATAGGCTTCACAATTTGTGGCCTAAAGTATGCCTAGTAATGATTAATGCGTATTAACACTAATATACGCCATACATTGTAAATTTATATACCCTGTGAAAAACTGTATAGGGTGGGGATGAACTTTTTCCTTAAGTATATATTTAACTCATCCCACGCCACTGTACAATACGTAGAGATGAACGAAATGTGCCCCGCTGGTGTGTAACTAACCACGCCCGTATATCATGTAGTCATTTTTGATGCATTTGCTGTTTTCTTTCAGGCATCTTGTCTCATGTGAAATCTCAAATTTCAATGTGTCAAATCAGACACATTGTTTCATCAGGTGACATGCGACGTGTCATCACATGGTTGTATAATCACATCTGTATAATCACATGGTTGTATAATCACATCTAAGCTAATCAATAATAACCCCACGCCGGTGGCGCCTGGACCCAATGTGGGTACTCCATAATTACGGAAGAACGAAAAGTCGTGACTAGGTGAGGGGCGAATCTTGGTTGGGCACAGATCAGGTGTAAGGTCCGATCCTGTCTAGGTCATGGATGAAACTTGAATGTAGGTCGAAGCTGGGGAGTGGCAGGGTACATGTCGGTCAGTCATTGTTTGAAGATCACGAGCATAGTAGATGAAAGGCTATGAGGCAAGTCGGTGGAACGCCAGTCATAGGTAGAATTGTGCGTAGGTCAGAAATATACTAGATTGGTGATAGGTTTACTGTGTAGGTCAGCGTCTTACTTATATAGGTCAAATTCGGATTGTGCGTAGGTCCGAGGCTTACTAGATTGATGGCTTATGCTGGTCGGAGGGATAATATGTAGGTCATATGGGGATTGTGCGTAGGTCAAATGTAGTCGGTGCGTAGGCCCGAAATCTACGACAGTGTTACAATTTATATCGTTGCGCTCGAGGCGTCCGCATCTTCGCGTTAATGCTATTAACAATCGAATCGACGAAACAAAACGGACTGTCGATAATGAGGCAGAAAACGTCGACTTTCGTTAGTGAGACAAGCGTCACTTGTCTCGTAACGAATATTTCTGTAGCCACTCTTCTATAGCCGAGTAGCTTGTCTCCATCCAGCGAATGTTAGCCCTGGAATAGAGGAATTGACCTCCCTTTATTGGTAAGGAGAAATTAACCGACTCACTGTGTGACTGAATCTTAACCGGATAACTGGACGACTGCATATGATTCGGCTAACTGTATTACAAGATATAACCGGATAACCGGATGAGCGGCCGTTAACTGGATAACCATCAGTTTGATAACTGGAGAGAAGTGGTTGGGATGTTACGAACGACCTCCCTGTAACTGGTCGTGCTCTTGCAAGGTTATTTGGAGGTCTTGGGTCAAGTCCCATCAGAGGTTTTTCCTGTGTATTTTTCCCCCAGTAACTTAGAGAACCGCAATTGCTACTTCCACTAACAGTAATGATCGATTTTATAGTAAGATAAAAGCTGGCGATTCAACAATTTTGGGCACCCTTATCAAACTGATCATCCACATAGCTGAGGCCTGGCCTGCACGAAATAGAAGAATATTTTTATTAACAGATATAAGTTACAACGCTATTGGTCGATACAAGACCTTTACTATATCTACAGAATGAGAATTACAACGCTATTGGCTGTTACAAGGCTTTTACTATGGTTACCTAATGAGAGCTGCTAGAGCTATTGGTCGATACAAAACCTTTACTATACTTACAAAATGAGAACAACAATGCTATTGGATGATACAAGGCTTTACTATGGTTACTGAATCATAACTGCAGCGCTATTGGTGGATACAAAGTTTTACTATAGTTACCGAATGAGAGCTAGAGCACTATTGGCTGATTCTGTCGCTGCCTTTGGAGGGTGCTTCAGGAACAACTGCTGTATCTGGAACAGAAAAAGTAAAACAACAGATGAACTTTGAATGAATGTTCAATTGTGATATTTTGTGATAATGTGATGAATTCGATAACAGATGTATCAGTTTTGTGCCACAACCATCGCAGACACAGAACTGCGATACAGAGGGTCACTTCAAAAGTTCAAATTGAAGATGCCATTTAAGAATGTGACCCTAGTAGGTACTGTTAATTAAATCACAGTCAATACGTGTTAATACATAGGCCTATAAATATAAATTTTGTCCCATTTCTTGCACATAGCATTACTGTGTTGACCCCCGTCCCACTACGTCGAGCTGTTTGACATGTCTCCAAGGACATGTCTCCTGGCTCTGCATGACAAACGTTTATATAGCTTACACATCGGGTCCAGTGACATAGCATTTTTAGCTCACAGTGAGATAACATATAACTCTCTGATCACAGTTTGTCCATCCATCCGTCCGTCTGTCCGTCCGTCCGTCCATCCGATGTTAAAATTTTCTTAAAAAATCTCCATCACCGCTAATCGCAGACGTCTGTCATTTTGCAGATATTGTCCTTGGGTTGGTCTCCTCTAGATTTGGTCATATTGTCATGGCAATAAGGGGAGGTAATGTCTGTCGATGTTTTTAGTTTTGATTGAAAAATCTTTTTCTCAAGAACCCTTCATCACAGACGTCTGCCATTCGGCAGATACTGTCCTTGGGTAGTATCTTTCAGATTTGTTCGACATCTCATCATGGGAGCAAAGAGGGGTAATTTCCATCAACTTTTTATCTGAAAATCTTTATCTCCATGTCCACTCAGTGCAAAGGTCTGCCATATGGCAGATATTGTGTGTGTAGGTCTTATTCAGATTTTTTAGGGCATTTCTATTACGTTAGATGTGATATCAGACAAAGTTTTTCCACAAATCTGTATTTTCTCGTTTCGATATCTTAATGGCAATTTTCTCTTTGACCTCTTGTTTTTGATGTCAGGCAGTTCCCTTGTTGTCTTCTCGTTCTAATATCAAGATGGCCTACTTGGCCGCTAGTTTTGTCTTCAATTAGAAGGGAATTACAGTAATCAATGAGGACAGAACTAGAAAGCGTGATAAAATTG
This sequence comes from Epimenia babai, assembly GCA_011762755.2. Taxonomy (NCBI): domain Eukaryota; kingdom Metazoa; phylum Mollusca; class Solenogastres; order Cavibelonia; family Epimeniidae; genus Epimenia; species Epimenia babai. Next base: position 7,991 of record WURV02220173.1, read on the forward strand.
ATTAAGACCGACGCACTACGCTTAATAACTCGTATCTCCTACACATTACAGCGAGATTTATTACGAACTGGTCAATTACAACTCATGGTCTTACCTGTGCGTAATGAAATTCTGTATTCACATATTTGGTGAAATGGGGAATGATTTCTTTCAGCCCGAACCAATCATTCCCATACCTACGGTTGTAAATGTAGGTCACAAATGCAGGTCAAGAAATACAGGTTAATGTATATAGGTCAACAAATGAGTCAATTAATCTAGGTTAGACATTATCTAAGAAAGGTCATTGAATGTAGGTCACCGATATAGGTAGATACATATAGGTCAGACAATTAAGGTCATTGAATGTAGGTCACTAAATATAAATGTAGGTCACTGAATATAAAAAAAATCAATGAATATACGTCAGTGTAGATTGATGAATAGATAGGTAAACAGACATTATTGCAAGTATAGAGTGACATAATTATTTAAATACTATTAACAAAGTTTAATGTCTTTGGGACAATCCAATGACCAATGACTGACTATACACACATAGCTACATATATACACAGATAGCTACGTATATATACACACATAGCTGCGTATATACACAGATAGCTATGTATATACACACATAGCTACATATATATACACATTATACACACATAGCCACGTATATACACACACACAGCTGCGTATATATACACATTATACACACATAGCTACGTATATATACACACATAGTCCGAAGCGTAGTATATTGACATTCATGAGTATGACAACTGACATCGCTGCAGCTAGATATCTCATCCGAAACAGTAGATTCTTCGGTCCACTTACATGTTGATGAACCGTTTCCAGTTGGCCATGATGAAGCTGCGTGCGATCATGCGAGACATCGTGTTGTGCGACATAGCCATGACGATATTTCGCACGTCCTGCAAGCGGATCTTCTCCTCGTCGAAAATCCAGTTCATGAACCTGAGTGGTGCGGGTTAAAGGTCAAGTACGACAGTTCTAGAGCGCGAGTATCGGCCAACAAAGGCTCTCAGATGAGGTTTACAATTAATGTTTTATAGCAGCTATTCAGCAGATACAATAACTTTGTTACTCGCACAGCACTTGTACAAATGTTCATATATCGATGTCTATTAGATATTTTATAGCTACACACTAAAAAATGTTCATAGACGGAAACGTGCAGAAAAAAACCGCGACCTCTGGCGTAACTCGAACCCACCACCTCCAGGTAACCAACTGCTTTACCCATTAACACTAAGTGAAATGTTAACGTAACGTTAACGGAGGTAGCCATTGTGGTTCTCATATACTAGAGCATGCGACGAGTTACCTGGTGGTCGGAGGTTGCACCAGATGTTAAGATTCGGTGCATTTCTCAAAATTTAATGACATTAATGAGATAAAGACCACGTAAACGTGCATTCAAAAGCTCAATAAATAAACTCCCGTAAAAAATATTAAGTCTGCGGTCGACTGAGCCGAGGGTGCTGCAAGGTAGAACTTCTATTGCGCGTTGGTGCACTAGACATGACCCAATGTAACGGATGGGTGTTTCTTCCTCCATCATGTATTTTTGGCAAATAGGTGTGGTTGATATTTTCAGAGTGCCTGTTCAGGTTGCAGCAGCCAGATAGGTGACCTCCCTGTTACTTCGCTTTAATTTTAGTATGGCTTTAGTTCAGTGTGAACCGGAAGTAGGCATACCCAGACGTGCTTGGCGACTATCTGGTCCTGCTGCTCATTCTTTTTTGTGGATTGGTTGTAAAAGTGTTGTGTTTATGTTGTGGTTATGTTTTTATCGCGCTTTGGGCTATAGGTAAAGTTGGTTCTAGGCCTGTCACCGTACAAGGACATCTGCTTCCTTAAAATTGGCTCTAAGCCGGTCACTGTAAAAGGGTGTCTGCTTCCTTAAAACAACACTCGACAATTTTTTGAATGCAACGTTGAGAGCAAAATTGCGACCTCAAAAGATCAAATTGTTGCGAAGATTGCTGAAAGCTCCAACCAATAAAAATTCAATAATATATTAACTTGCCATTCACTGGCCCAATGAAAGGGAAGCGATTTGCTAGGTCACTGCCGTTTGCACTTATGGATCTGCTGGCACGTGGCGTGTTATTGCGACAAATTGTTTTAGACAACTCCAGACCTTGTGGCAGTGAGAAGGGATGGTCAAAGTACATTTTAAAAAGTTTGCGTTCGACAAATCTCGCAGTGTAAAGCGATGGTCGAAGTACATTTTAAAAAGTTTGCGTTCGACAAATCTCGCAGTGTAAAGGGATGGTCAAAGTACATTTGAAAAAGATTGCGTTCGACAAATCTCGCAGTGTAAAGGGATGGTGAAAGTAAATTTTAAAAAGATTGCGTTCGACAAATCTCGCAGTGTAAAGGGATGGTCAAAGTACATTTGAAAAAGGTTGCGTTCGACAAATCTCGCAGTGTAAAGCGATGGTCGAAGTACATTTTAAAAAGTTTGCGTTCGACAAATCTCGCA
>WURV02220184.1:0-10489 GCA_011762755.2 Epimenia babai
TTAGTCTCATAAGGTGCTACAGTCCTTTCCTTGTTCTTTACGTACATAGACTAACACGGCTACCCCCACTTGTTCTGCCATCTTACTACCGTAAAAGACCGGAAATGTTCATGTAGATTGTATTATTTTATTTCCAAAGAACGGATCTGATCTGTTGTTTTGTATGATTGATATTAATACCGAGGTCCATGATGGGAAGAGTTAGGCCCCTTTGGTGGCTCCGTCAGTGGTTTTTATTCAACTAAAATTTAGGTTAAGGTAAGAATTGATGACACAAGCTTGTCTATACAAATACACTCCATGAGGTTGCATATGAAAGCTCAGGTCAATTTTCATGTTCTTCATTTATACAAAACGTGTTAACTTTGATTTGTTGTACAAATAACATTGTCTTTTATCCAGTTTCATAAATAGTCGACTTGACTTTGTGTTCGTTGCGTTGGTGCAAGCTCTAATCGAGGTTTATTTGTCTGATGTCTGCAGCTTTCGAACGCACTAAACCCTGCTGCGAGGCGATGTTTGACTTTGAGCCAGAAAGCGACGGCGAACTCGGCTTCAAGGAGGGTGACATAATCCAGCTGATTCAGCAGGTCGATGAGAATTGGTACGAGGGTAGCATTGATGGACGCGTTGGCCACTTCCCCATTAATTATGTCACCGTGCTCGTGGACTTCCAGTAGATGATCGGGGTCGTTGACACAACTCTCGGCTCCACACGCTGAAACGCTGTTTGAGAAGCTACAAGATGCAAGATGCAAGTGTAATGTTGAGGGATTGTACGTGTGAATGGCTCGCTATGAAGGGAGACAACTGTTAGATCTTAATGTCATATTAGGCAGATGAATTTGTGTAAGTGTAATTTGTGTAGCTCATTAAAATATTTGCGTGGCAGAAAATAACTTTTTTACTGATTTTTGTATAGCATTTTAGCTGTATTGAACTAGAAAATGTTACATCAAAATATGGAATTTAGTGATATTATTGTATAATTGATGTACAATGAAATACGATTAGTTATTCTCGTCTTAAGATTGAAATATTGTTTCAGGTTGCATGAGGTAATGTCACTAAAACTTGTCACTTCAGTGAGAATGCTTACAGGTGTATCTAACAAGCAAATCTGACCGAAGCATTCAATACTCAGTGTTTCTCACAAATAGTAACAGGATGGAGTAACTCAAACAACCAGCTATTTTACTGTAGCTATGATTCCGATGTTGTCACCTGCAATCATCAGTAGTTACATAATATTATTTACTGTGACTGACATTCTGCCGTATATGCTTAGACCGCACTACTGCTCATTTGCATGCTGCATACGTGTGTACAAATAGTGCAAGTTTGATATATGATATATTATTTATACATATATATATATATATATATATATATATAGTTAAAATTAAAGAATATCTATATTGTCTCGGTGTAGAGCATAGTAAATATGTGTGGTTAGGCATTTACTGTAAGGAGTACACTAAGTACAGTATTATTGAGCAATAATGACAAATGTTGGGTTTATGATTCTGGTTAGAGCTCCGATATCAACAATGCCTTACTTTTTAACAAGAGTTAGCATTACGGCTCTTCCATATGAGAAAGAGGTTCGAGGTTAGGTCTCAGAAGAAGCTCTTTCATATTACAATGGCTGTTCCAATGTCTAACTTCCACATTAAAATAGTAAGTCAAGCAATATTTAATGGGCTGATGACCATGCAAATTCAAACTTCTGCATATTTGCTACACAATCTTCTAAATGGAAAACCGACCCTGTATATATCATATACCGTATGTCAGTTGGTTATCAAAGGGTAATACCTATACTATATGAAAGTACGTGAACGTATGAACTCATAATGCTTATAATGTACCATGTTTTGTTGATTGTTTATATAGTAAAAGAAATGACTCCACAACATATGCATTTCCAACTTAAGAATAGCTATAGTGTGTATTGACAATTTGCATTGTACACGAGGTGGGGTTTAGTGTTTTGTTCAAATGTTTTTCTATAGCGATTTTCTATTAACCAGTGACATGCACTGAATTCTTTATATGGTGATTACCTAGTGGCATACACTAAATTCTTTATATGGCGATTACCTAGTGGCATACACTAAATTCTTTATATGGCGATTACCTAGTGGCATACACTAAATTCTTTACATAGTGATTTACACACTAAATTATTTAAATGGTGATTACCGAGTGATATACCCACTAAATTCTATGTATGGTGATTAGCGAGTGACACACACTAAATTCTTTATAAGGTGTTTACAGAGAGATTTACACTAAATTCTTTATATTGTGATTACTGAGTGATATACACTGAATTCTTTATATGGTGATTACCTAGTGGCATACACTCAATTCTATATATGATGATTACCGAGGGACATACATTAAATTCTTTATATAGTGATTTACACACTAAATTCTCTACATGGTGATTACCGAGTGATATACACTAAATTCTGTGTATGGTGCTCATAACAGACAAACTAGCCTACTTTAGTTTCACGTTGTTAAAATGCTACACAAAAAATTATTGGTAAGGCAGTAACAGTAATTGCTACACATATTTCCTGCTACAAAAAGTGCTACAAAATTGCTACACATTCGTTTGAAAGTAAATCAAACCCAGAACATGTACCAACATATACTAACTAAACTGAACATTTGGGCATAATTGATTATTTTCCATGTCGAGAGAACACAAAACCAACAACACAGAGATAAACAGTGTGTATACCATACTTATTAGAACCTACGTAGATGCTTTTTGCCAATCTGTAACGACGTTTCGCGCTGTCAATGATTTCGTGATGGTGTCCCTTGGTATTAATTCCCCTTACTGACTGTGGCCACTTGAGGATGAGGAGAAACAACTGGATCCAAGCAGTCACATTTAAACCCCGTATTTCCACAGAAACTTGCACATACACTGGTAGACTAGAAATTAATTACTAGCAAATATTTCTAGTTGTTTATATCAATAATCATGTTTTCAAATAATATATTCTAATATTTGATTAATTCACCTATTTATATATATAGATATATGTAATCCAATATATTTTTATTGATCATGAAATAGTGTTAAATTATATCAAGATGATAAAAAATGGAATAAAATTTTGGGCAAAATGATTTGCCAATTAATTATCAAATTATCAAATTAATTATTCTATCTGTGTCAGTAAAAATGTAAAACTGTTAATATTTATGTATTTATAATGTATGTAAAATTTGTTTAATTTCTATGCATGTCATATGGTCATGTGAGGTGTATAGATAAATGAGGAAATAGGTAGCATGTTAAAAGTTGACTTTTCATGATTAGTATCTGGTGGTAGAAAGAAATCCGTTACTTTTATGGAGTCTGTATATATCAGTGTTATTCAGTCAAACTGGTACCAAAACCTGCTAAATCCAAAATGTGATTAATGCAATCAGACCTATTTAAATTACTGCGGTGTTATTTCTTTTATTGCCATACACAAACTTTCATACATAACAATATACAGACTTTTATTTATATAATTGCAGATATCAGGTTGAGATGAAGCCATTGTGTAGGCTGGTCATTATTAATCCTTCACAAACTCACCCTGAGCCCAGACACGAGTGCGACACGAGTGTCTCTCGATGATACCCACATTTATTATAGTGTAGAGCACCCCGTAGTCATGTAGTGCACACTGCTGGTCTAGGCGCGCGGACGGGCAGTTGACCTTTGTCCATTTATGCCACTGGCAGCGAATGCCTCCACCTGACCCATGTCATATACAGTGAGATGAGATGTGGAGAGGTAGCCCCATGTGTATGATACGCGCGTTTGTCACGATGATATACAAGCTTGTGTATATAGTGCTATACTAATTTCTGAAAATAATCTACCAGATTTTATCTATAAAATCCACAGGGGCAGTCAGGTTTTTTCGATGTGCACGTTGTATCATTCTCTGCATGTTATGGCTATATACACAGTATATTTGATGATTTCTGTTCTTTTATATATAAAACTCGTGTGATTATACATGCATTGGTTAATTCCAACTAAAACCTCACCCTTTTTTAAAGCGCAAACCAATACCCCGGAGCAATCGCTGACAGGTTGCCCAGATGCAATATGGCGCCTGTATACTGAATCCCAAGGGTATATAGTAAATACCATTAATCTGTTAGAACAGTTAGACTCCTATTTGAGCGTGACTCACTCAGCTGTGAAACTCCAGTGTTGACCCCCCCACTTACTCCCTCTTACCCAAACCTATTTATACTTAGTAAAATTTAAATGTACACCGGTGGCCATAAGTTTGTAATCAGTAGGAATATATCACTTTTCGTGTTACAGATATTATATATAATCAATACAACAGAATATAATGGTTACAAATGTATTACAAACATGTTCCAAAATCTATCGTCCTATAAATTCAACAATTATACAGTCAATATCTCGTTGGATATCCCTTTGACTTGATTACGGCCCAACATCGATGTGGCATCGATTCCACGAGTTTGATACATTTCTAGCGAGGGATGGCTGCCCATGCTTCTTTCAAGCATTTTCCAAGTTCGACAAGGTTTTAGGTGCCTCTTCTTCTGCTTGCTCATCAACATATGTCCATAGGTCCTCGATTGGGTTAAGATCGGGCGATTGCGATGGCAAATCGAGAACCTCTTGAAAATTATCAAATTATCATTGACTCGCCTGGTTGTGTGTTTTGGATCATTGTCATGCTACAATATCCACCTGAGGTACATATTGTCATTAGCATAGGGTAACATGATGTTTTCAGTGAGGTCCACATACACATTCTGGTCCATAATGCCATGGATGCGGTGGAGACGACCGGTTCCATCTAGGGAGAAGCAGGTTCACACTATAATAGAATCCCTACCATCCCTACAGTGTCCCGCCAACAGTCTGGGACCAGCGCTTCACCTATACGCCACCTCACATAACATTCTCCTATCACTTCCAAGGTGCTGGAACTTTTCATCAGGCCAAAGAACTCGCTTCCAGTCTCAAAGCCCACCCAACATGAACATGTGCCCACTTCAGCCTTGATATCCGATTTTTCACAGAAATGAATGGTTTTTCTTCACTACTCTTCCCACGAGACCTGCCTTTCATAGTATGCGCTTAACTGTGGTCTCACTTATATCCTTCGTGTGGTGTCGCCTCAGATCTCCGTGTGTGTTCAAAGTCGCTCCGTCGTAGATAGTTTTTAACTATGAAATGAAATGGAATAGAATTGTATCGATTTATAGTGCGCTTTTAACACATGACTGTCAAATTTACGGTTACTATGATTAACTACCGTTCTCCCATCTCTCGGGGTCACTTTCTTTGGTCTACCAATTCTGGCTCGATCTTTATGTATCTCTGTCTCGTTATATCATGCAAGTGTCTTACTGTACCACGACTACATTTCATAAGCTTGGCAATCTCCATGTTCGAGAATCGCTGTTCTTGGCTCGAGTTTTCATGATCCAAGCTTTTCCGCAGCCCCGTCTTGCCAGAATTCTCAAAAAAATCATTGTTGAAATTTAATGGAGATATTTGAACATTATTATTGGCACCAAATTCTGAGACACTTGTTTCATGATCGACTCTAAACAAGAATACAAACTTTTAATACCAAGACACTTGGGTCACCGCAAAACTAAGACTGTTGCCAGTTATGGCAATATATATACCGATTTATTGTAATGCTTAAGTAAGCTGAGAGTTACAGCCAAACCAGCAGGCTTAATTGGTGACAGTTTAAGCACATATAATCATTTTCTACCATTGAGTAGTAACCTTTACTACTTTTCTAGAAAGTGGGTCATTTGGGAGAAGATGAAATATGAATTGTGTCACAAATATCCCATGTCTGTGAGCTTAGTACTGTTTCTAAACTATAATGGTACTAAATTATATCATCCTAAAATTTCTATTTTTGTTGTAATTCGAGTATATTGCAATTTTCAGCAGTGATTCCAAACTTATGGCCACCAGTGTATCTTAGAGTATTTAGTTAATGTTAGCAGTACCGAAGCTTGCATGTGATGAGATACTTTAACATACCACCAATGATAGCCAGTATTAAATGTTTGTGTATCATTTCCCAGCTGACATATCAGGTATTGCGTTTTTCAATGATTACGATGTGTATATCCCAAAAACTACTCTGATTTTCACCCACATCGTGCAAACTGATTTTTGCGGTACGTTTGACTGTTCCATGAAATCCTCTTGTATCTGTTCATTCTAGCAACGAATAATGAATGAGTGTGGCATAAGAATAGATTCACTATTAGCTATTTCATCGATGCATCTCTCAAAACCGCGATGATGCCACTTTTTTTACCACGATACTTTTGTTGAACCCCATGAAAGGTTTGTTCATAATTCTATTGCTTTCTTATAGGACTTTGCAGCTCAATTCCAAATGGTTTCCAGTAATAGTTTTATTATTGATAATTTGATTTTAAATTTTGTTATAATTTAGCCTGACCAAATGTAAAAATGACGTCAACTGTTATTTGGATTATAAGGTTTAATTGTTCTAAATCTTCATTAAAGCATAAAACATAATATTTCAAAATTTAAATCAATTTAAGTACTAGCTATTATACATGTTGAGATTCTATCAATTAATACAGACGCTGACCCAGGAATATCTGGTAGCCAAGTTAGTAATATGCGGGTAACCACCGGTGAAGGACTTCATGAGAATGCTATAAATGTTTACAAAGCAATAGCAATAAAATTAGACTAATTTTTATTGCAGTTTTTGACGATTCGCCAGTTCCTCATGATTTGCAAAATTGAATTATATTAAATATTAAAGGTGGAGATTATCATATGAACATATCACACATCCACAATTTATACACAAAAAAGAAATGTAATGTGGCGTCTGTTTTTATATTTTTATTATTCGCTTAAATTAATTATTAATTCTGTATTATTTTTGCTAACCAATTCTAAATAAGTGACAAAAACATATTTTGTTATTTGGTATTCTTTCCAACTTAAAATAAAATCGTCGAATTACCAGTCACAAAAAACATTATATTGATTTGTTGGAATAAATTTGAAGTTGACAAAAAATTGACATTGATTGTCATCTGTTGCAACAATGTGAAATTTAATGGTTCCCTAAATTCATTATAAATTTATTAGTAAATATGGCCCCGGCGACTGACCTTTCAGGTCTTCAAATCTGCCCGATGCCGACCAATATAAACAGTATAAATTAAAACAAGTTGGATCTGTGAAACTTTTCCTTTATTTATTTCTGCCTTGTACTATTCATGATTAGAGATTAACAATGTAATTGTAATAAAATATTACACGCAAATCTGGTCTTTGTCATTCATGCATGTATATTTGCTTTTTTAATCTTTCCACACCGGGTTTTCTTTGACATTGTTTGTTGTTTTGTAACCTTGTACTATAATATCCTTATTACATGAATTTATCAATCGTATTAATTTGTGTTATGTTAGCTTTTTGTCCGTTTGTTATAACTACTTTTCTAACAGCACTGTTACATTACCGGTAGAGGGGTTATAGCTAGGACCCTGTTTGAGGGATCAACTACCCAAATGTCGATAGTTAAAATAAAATTTATTACAAATAAATAAAAACTGATTACATCTATTTTTTGTCTATATAATGTACCAATTTTTCAAAATTATCACAAATAAGTCTTTGAATGTGATGCAGATATTGGTTCAAGTATGAGGCAATGTAACTATTGTGTTTCTTATCATCAGTTCTCCTTCATTGTGGGGTAGCAATATTTGATTTTGCCATTTTTTGGCATAATTCGTCATGCAATTTGTAGAAAGAACCACCTCACAGATCTGATGGCATCAATATGCCACTAGCTAACATCAATTCTCAACGCATACCATGCAGAGTTTTTTGGGCTAAATTAGTGTCCATGCGTACATAGTTGGATTCTATTGGTTACTTCCATTTATGGTAGAACAATATTTTATATTTCTCAAAAATACCGTCGCTTTAACGTCATCTCCATTCACAAAAAAAGGAAAGGGCTTAATATAAAACCCTGTGGGATACCAGCTGTTGTCATGCCGTGGAGAACCATTTGCATTAAGCAATTGGAATTTACTTGACAATTAGCTTATTACTTTGAGCGGGGAGTGGGAATAAAGCGATTAGCAAATTTTCGTGATAATAGGTTATGCTCATTGGAACGCACACTATGTATACAGAACATAAATCGGTGCTGATAAACCTGCAGCATCCGTGCCAGTGTGCTGCAGTGGTTAGAAGCGCGGCCTTTGTGGAAAAGGTTGCATGTTCGAATCTGCACAAGCAAAGGATTTTTCCTGCCCTTTCCACAACAGGAAAAAAATGAACAAGATTTTTGTGCATGAATATTGAGACTTGTTATGAAATGGATTATGGCAAAATCGCTTCAGGGTATAAAGAGGGCAATATTATAAGTGTGATTAATATTTACTACCATTAACAGAGTAGTTCTGAGAGCGCTAGCCTTTCGAATGACACAACTACTAGAAGTAGCCAAGAACTTTCGTGGTCTTCTGTTTTTAGATGTACTGTTCCCCATGTTTGACCAAAGTAAATTCATACATTAGAGATATCTGGTACGGATGGTAATTTAATAAAATTAAAAACCAAACAAAACCAAATTTCGATGATTAAATTGCAGCTTTATTGAATTTACCGCTAAAATGCGTATTCATCTAACCGAGACAAATGTAAAATATCAAGGGGAACGCGTAATTGACCACAAGCTGAAAATCACAATGAATGTGAATTGATCACTTATCGATGATCAATTAAACTAAACTAGCTCGGAGCTCGGTGTGTAAGACATCACATCACACGGCTACGTGATTGACGGATCACAGATTACGGGAGTTAGTTCAGGGTAATATTCACTGAATGCAACAAGGAATTGTTGGCTAATTATGACTGACAGTGATGACAATTAAATTTTCAGTACCAACAGTAACTGACACCAATATTGGTAAAATGCGTTTTCCCGATTTAGCGGCGTTTTTGTTGTAAAATTCCCACTTCAGTCTAAAAAAATTGCAGCATCTTGAAGAAAACTAATTTTCGAGAATTAATTTATATTGCTACATTTGACATTTACACTTTGTACAAAAAGGATGAAGCAATTTATACGCACATTCTCATACTACGTTCGCAATTCCAGCGGTACCTGTACACGAGATAAAAAACAGCTGCGTGACTAATGTAGTAAAATAAATGGCTGTGTTAACACTCGGTGGTTGTGACGAGATGACATGTGATGACACGTGATGACACGTGATGAAGCTTGATGAGAATGTGACGTTACGCTGCCGCAGTCAGTACACGCGAGATGCTTGCATGGCTGTTAATACTTGCCTGTGTACTGACGCACTCTGAAACGAAACGCATGATGGGGTCAATACTGTACTTCCCGCAACAAAACATCAGATAAAGTCTTGAAGCGGCACCCTGCTGGGTGGTTCAGTAGCTGACTGAATCATTAGCGAGAATGAACTAGCGAGAATGAACTAGCGAGAATGAACTAGCGAGAATAAACTAGCGAGAATGAACTAGCGAGAATAAACTAGCGAGACAACGTGATCGCGTGTATCAAGTCGATGCCTAGAGATCACAGACGAGGTAGTCTAGATGAAAGTCGCACAAAACAAATCTTTTAATCCCACTTTGAATTCGATACTGACAAAGACTGACTAAAAAGTCCTAAAGTGCCATTATATAGAGTATGCCACTAAAAAGTGATGCCTATTGCATGCATGTGTAAGTGTAATCTGGGTGGTTTGCAATTGACGATTGTTGACTCCTAACTATAGCTGAAGACCCAAAATTATAGGTGACTTCTAATAAAAGGTGACCTGTAATTATAGTTGACTCATAATTATTGTAACGTGATGTTAATGGGGGTAGCCAATGTGGTTCTTTGAATAGTTGGAGAGAAATGCACAGAAAACCTATACCTCTGATGGGACTCGAATCCACAACCTCCAGATAACTGGTCTGGTTAATTAGTGAAGTAAAATTAACCAATAACTGTAGGTAATCCATAAATACGTAACCGATTTCCTTATCAAAAATGAGCCATCAAAATTAACACTTTTCCCATTCGAACCATAGTGGTAAAATTAGGACACCTAATGGACAATAATTGAATACCTGGGAGACTAGGTGATAATACTTTAAAGAGATTGGTGCCCAGGGAGATTTTGGTCGTTCCAAATAAGAGTTAGAGAACTAAGTGGATGTGACGCATTCCCGTGGGGTACGTATGCATGTATATAAATATGCATGTGTGTATATAAGCATATATGTATATAGGTATGTATATATGTATATCTAAAGTATGTATGTATATATATGTATATATATAAGCATGTATGTATATATGTATGTGTATAAGTATGTATATATGTAAGTATGTATGTATGTGTGCGC
>WURV02220195.1:0-10489 GCA_011762755.2 Epimenia babai
TAGTTCGTATATACTAGTTCGTAGACTGATATCAAAACTTTGTATCATGAAACGACCATTTTTTGCCTCAGTTGTAACTTATAGTAATTACAATGCTGGCGTGGAAGTGGGCCACATCTACACTGTTATTCAATGTTATGTTACATTATCTGTTGGCTTTGTTAGTTCGAAATTAATATCCATGAAGTAAAAAATAATGCAATTCATTGTTTAACCTTGTTAATGCCTCAAGGTATTAAAAAAAAAATTTATTTCTATTATTTAATCAGATAAGAATTGTTTTACTCTTTTCATTATTATGCTTTCTTTCAGTGGCGCAGATTCAATTTTTTCGACAAAGATGTCCTGAAAGATCCACATGATAACAAAGTATTTGAAGGATTGAAGGTAGACATTTCTCATGAGATAAATCTTTATTCGATTGGCTATTTATCATGTAATATATTTGCATGAAATGAATATATGGCCTGCACTGTTATAAACTGCATTATGCCGTTCAAAAATAATGAGCAATTTTAATTATTGATAACATTATACAGAGTACGGTTATTAATATAATCCTGCTTCAAGGTACGTTACGAGGAACATTCTAGAAATAGGAAAACAGTCGAGTAGACATGTAACAGATGGTCCTTATAACAACATAATAAGAGGGATATTCCAATAACAGGTTTGATATTAAAGGTGGATGCAGTTTCGCACTTATACGATTTCATACAGTGATATGTACCAATGACAGTGATATGTACCGACGACAGTGATATTTAGCAATGACAGTGATATGTACCAATGACAATGATATGTACAAATGACAGTGACACGTACCAATGACAGTGATACGTACCAATGACAGTGATACGTACCGATGACAGTGATACGTACCGATGACAGTGATATGTACCAATGGCAGGGCATTGAGATCTCAGCGTGTGCGGGCGGGCGCGGCCAACTGGTGGTGGGTGATCACAATGGCAACCTGACGGTGATTAACCGGCAGTTACAAGCGATGTCCTTCAGCGCTTACAAGCTGCGGGTCACACATCTCTTCCAAATGAAACAACACAACCACCTCTTCACTGTCGGGGTAAATTGCCGCTCTCTCTATGCTATACTGCACTACGCTATGCTACAGTACACTAAGCTGTGCCGCGCCACCCTAGGGTAGACTATGCTACACTACATTATACTACCCCGTGCCACAGAATGTTTTACTACACTGTACTATACTATGCTGTACTACACTGTGCTCTTCTAACATACGCTGTACTACACTATGCTACAATACACTATAATTCACTGGCTATGTCATATTACTCTACCGTATTCTACACTACGCAATTCTGCAGTCTACATTGCACTGCCATACACACGCTACACCGTACTAAACTGCCTCCACTATGGTATACTGCACTACACAGTGGCACTCTGCGCCAGGTTACATTTCTATGAGCTATGCTACACTGCGCTACATTATGCTACTATGCATCATGTAGCATTAAAAGTGTCTCAAATCACGCAATATGCGTACAATTTCAACATAATATCAATGATCTAATGAAATTTTGCATTTTGTACATTTGATGCATTATTAATATCATTTCTATTGTCTGCATTATGTACGCTGTGGCATCACCATTATTCCATCACCTTGACAATTGATTAAAAAGTTTATTTAAATATTATTACAATTTTATTTCTCACAGGTAGAGTCAAATTTTACCGGAGCCACTGTTATTAATCACATAACTTTGCATCCTTAACGATTTTCATCATCATAGTTATTTTATGCAAAACACTGCCTACCTTTAACGATATGTTTTTGAGGAGTAAACATTATTGAATAGAATTGAATAAATCTTTCATGATGTTTTCACCGGGCATTAATTGGATTCATAATGACATGACTGAATTATTGCGCTATTCTCATTTTGTTTTTATTGGTGAGCAGCGTAACCTCGTTAAATGAGTGCCAGCTCGTGAACCGGAGGGCAGAGGGTTCGAATCACGAGCGATGTCGATTTTTCATGGCGACTTATTTCATCCCAATACATCCCACTAGTTGTCTTCAATGCTTTCCTAAGTAGTAACTGAATACCTGTTGAATTTATTCATTGCGACGATGCTGATTATCAGGCTTTTGGGGCGGGAAAGTAAGATGTTGAGGGGATTTCCCAGCGCTTGTCACATAGCTGGTTTTGTCAACGATTTGCTGTAAACTGTTATTTAGCAAACTTTACAATCAACTGTTAGGTACGATATATGTCCAACTTTACTTTATTTCAGGACGATGATGCTGGTATCAACCCATGTATCAAAGCCTGGAATTTTGATATGGTATTCCATATATAATAATATGAATAATAATAATATTTTCATTTATATGCCATCATGATCCACTCTGGGCATTGCGCTCCGTAACAGAGTTACAAGGTACAATATAATATTATACTAATGAAATACACCGCTAAAATGCATCGATGCAGATCAAATGCTATACATAGAGTATCCTGTGAATACAGAGAACAAAATATAGACTGATAGAAAAAAGATACAAGGAATAAGAGCATAGATGATAAGAAATGGAGTATAGATTTTCAACTGTGGTTTAAACCTGGCAAACTACATACCAGACGAGATGTTGAAAGGGATTTCCACAGTTTTTGCCCAGCAGTAGAGTTAAATCTGGATAGCATTAAGTTTAAGCATCTGATGATACAATATCTGGATAATGTCCATGTTTTCCCTTGACTAATGTTGAGGGTGTTCACCAATATAGCTGATCACTGCCTGGCAGCATTGTCCTAACAATCGTATGAGGGTGTGTAGAGTTCCTGGTGGAATTGCAGGCAGCGCATGAAAAATGCTATCTGTAATAACGTAACGCATTTTGAACCATTTAACGTGACTTAACTTGCGTATTCTGTTTTCAGAAAGAAAAGGGTATCCCGCCCCTCTCAGGAATGGTGACCAATGCCATACCGAGAAACAAACCGACGCCTGTACGTATCTACTTTTGTGAAGACAAATGTGTTTTTTTGTATCGTTTATTAATCTGTTCCTTAAGTGAGCAAGATTTTCATGATTATTATGATTTTTGTTGTTGTATTTATAGTAACTAACGAGTTATCAGAGACACTTTACAATGGTATGAAATTAAATTTTATTGATTTATAGTGCCCTTTTGGCACATGGCTATCAAAGACACTTTACAAATTTACGGATACTGTGGGTCAACTAGAAATACGAGGAATACAGTTCAAAGTCAAACTTGGTATACTATAAATGAGTTGAAAATAAATTAAACATACGCAGTAAAATCACAGATAAAGAAGATATAACTAAAAATACAGTGTCAGCCATATAATAATGCTGTAAAAACTATGTTACTTATCATATGAAAAATACAACATATAAGATATTTATGTAGTATTGCATTGTAAAATTACCCACTGTAAATTTAGCAAAAGGCGGTAGAAAAAACGAAAGCTTTAAGCTTGGATTTAAAAGTATTTAGCTCCGTTTATTGTCTAAATGTGTGATGGAAGAGAATTAAAAAGAATGGGTGAAGCGACTGCAAAGGCCCAGTTACCAAAATTAACATTACACCAAAAATAAATAATTATGAAGATATAAATGTTTGTAACGAGTAGAAAGTAGCATAATTTGAACCACGCAGTGAAATTTACGATTAATTTACTCTACCTAAAATATATAATAGTTTAAAAACACTGAGATGCGCACAGTAGACTAAAATTATTCTAAAACCAAATGGTATCCCCGAATGTTTTTTTTGGAAAATGTAGGTTTTGATATTTGAATTGAAGAGATTTGTAATTGATCGTCTAATATGAAGAATGTTGAACAACCGAGTTGCTGAATAGCTGATTGAATATTGAGAATGATTCGTATGGCAATAGCGAAACGTTAAAATTCCTAGGTGTTCAATGAAATAAACGATATCGTATTTACTACCATTTATATAGTCCCGTTACTAATTTCTATTTTCCTCCTAATCCGCGGTTGTATTCACTTCCTATATTTCACGCATCAATGCATCGCTGTCTATTTTTTCCATTTCAGGTCACCTGCATCACAGTTCACGAGAACCTCAACATCTTGGCCGTGGGTTACATGAACGGCAGCGTCGTCATTTACAAGGGCGACATCGTTCGCTTGAGGTTTTCACTTGTTGTTACTCCCGTCTGCCAGTCCTCTCACTTTTTTTATTCCATTTTCGGGAAACACCGGTTTAGCCGATTCATCCTGTGTTTTTATATTTAGTATTGTATTGTACAAGTTTATACAAATCTGAAACTACCACTAGGCATTGCAGAGCATAATTTCATTAGTTTATGTTTTTTAGGTCGCAACATTGTAGAGTGTGGTCGACACCATCCTGTAATTATTGACCAAGGGATAATTCGGCACTATAAATAAAGCTCTAATATCATTATTATTATTATTGTTCTTATCATTATTATTACTACACTGCTGGCTAGTCTGTGGTTTGCTTATTGCTTATCCGTCTGGTCGGTGTATTATTTTGAATATTACCTGCGATGTTTATCTGGAAAAAATACGCTCAACCCTTTTAACCCTGTCTGGCCATGTGGGCATAGGTGGCTATTGCTGTCTTGTTACGCAACGACTCCTTTCTTCGACCATTGGTCAATGCCAGCAATCTGCCTTGACTGTGGAGTTTACTGTGAAGTATGCTTGCTGTGCAGTTTACTGTGGAGTTTACTGTGAAGTATGCTGTGCTGTGCAGTTTACTGTGGAGTTTACTGTGCTCTGGAGTATAATGTGGAGGTTACTGTGCTGTGAAGTTTACTGTGGAGTTTACTGTGCTCTGGAGTATAATGTGGAGGTTACTGTGCTGTGAAGTTTACTGTGAAGTTTACTGTGGAGTTTACTGTGCTGTGGAGAATAATGTGCAGTTTACTGTGCTATGGAGTTTGCGGTGGAGTTTACTGTGCTGTGGAGTTTACTGTGCTGTGGAGTTTATTGTGGGGTTTACTACAAAGCTAGAGGATCTCCAATATGTTTTATCTAGGGCTACGTTAAAACTTCGCAGCTGGTTGTAAGACCCTTGTAATCGACTAGTTGTACGTAATTATCAATAATTTTATTCAACGACGATCTATGGCCCATTTTGCCCCAAAGGTCCTTTGAGCCTCTTTTTTTTTGATATTGGAGTCTAGCGATTTTTAATCACCCGCATCCCTCTAAATATCATACTTTTTATGGCAAAATTAAAGTCTTTTTGTCAGTGCATGGTTTTATTTCTGCTGACATCATTTTGTTAATACCGTTTGAAGGAACCAGTATTACCATCCATTTTTTTGCATGCGTTTCTGTCCGACACTGTCTGACACAGGCACATGAAGACAAGGATCGTGTACGAACATAACAAACCCATCACAGGCCTCCACTTCAAGGTCACCGATCGACACATTCTGTTCGTCGTCACCGAGGATACCGTGTCAGCCATCGACATTGATGCTAAAGACACTAGAGTGAGTAGAATACACCGTAGTGTGACGTGAATAGTCCGCTGCCTGTCTCATATGATGGTTTTACAACAGATCATTGAGGAAGGCGGCTGGTCAGCAGACGCCAGAGAGCCCCTTAAAAAATTCCCCAGTCTGTCTTAATTCATGTTTCCACTGAAAAATTTCACCGGTGATTATTTATGGCTAAATTGACCAGAACAACTAGGGGAAAGTACCTTGTCCAAGAATACAACGGGAAAAAACACGATTGCATTGCCCGGGATTCGAATATTCCACCCTCTGTTTCAAAGGCTTGCACTCTACCGACTGAACTACTCCTATAATGTTTCGGTTTGGTGGCATGGGAATCATTTCCCCTTGTTTTGCTGGAAGTTATCTCCCTGCGATCTCATCATTCAAGCGCAAATATTCTCCAGTATATTTAAAACTAAAATATCTCTTGTCTTTCTCTAGTGATTCAATAGAAGTTTCCTGTGCAACTTCTGTTCTGTTTTTCTTTTAATATCAGTTATATATGCGTGAACAGAACGAACTTGTGCAGTTCGGAGGTGCGCTGAGGTGTTCAGCCATGACAGACGTGAAACAAGACAACCAGCTCGTCGTTGGTCGAACAGACGTGAGTACGCTCACAAATCCTTAACATATTTCATACCCTTTGCACACACATAGCATGATAGTGAACATATAGCTGCGTGCGCCCTTGGTATTATCAATATATTTTTACAGGGGGTTCTTGCAGTGTGGTTATACCAGGCCTTCTTCCTTATAATGTTAATGTGTTTATAATGAGTTTATTATATGTTTATAATGCATTAATAAAGTGTTTATAATGTGTTTTAATGTGTTTATGTGTTTATCATGTGTTTATAATGTGTTTATAATGAGTTTATAATTAGTTTATAATGAGTTTATAATGTGTTTTTAAGCCACGAATGGCTTAGACAATGATTACCTTTATAAGCAGACTCTTTCTAACTGTCTAATAGCGCGTCAAACTGCATGATTTGTTGGACAAAATGCTGAAACGTAGTTTAACGCATCCTTCACACTGTCCAGCAAGGTTTCGATATGCCAAAAACAATTTGTCACAATTACATAAAACTTGGCACCTGCCAGATGACCTGGTCTATAGTTTGCGAATAATTGTCAAATATTATCAATCATTTAGTTAGCTAAACACAACGAGAAATCCTAACGTTCTACAATATTGCGTTTCATTCCCACATATTGGCTGGTATTTAACTAACTGGGTCTCCTTTGGCATTCATTGGAACTCTACCACTGAGCTATCCCGTTCCCTATATTGTTACTTTCTTATAATCTATAATTATTTAGACGCACAGACTTCATATTATGTGAAGTTTTGTCAGGTTTTTCTAACTTCATTGCGGGATAATTAGCGAAGAAATATCGAGAAAATGAAATTGTTCGTATTGGATACCAATTAGAAATTAGAAATGAAACTAGTGCGAAAAAAGTACAAAAAGATGAATAAGAAAATCAGTCACCAGCTCATGATGAGGTTCGTCAAATTTGTAAAAATTTTCTCAATAACTGGTTGCATTATTTTGTATTTGCTGTATTTTTCTCGAGCTCTGCTTTCATTCGTCGGTAGGCGGTTTATTTCTTCCAACCGGATGGGCGTGGCCAGTGTTTGGTGTTCGAGGGCCAGAAGTTATCTTTGCACTGGTATCGCGGTTATTTAGTCATCGTCGGAAAAGAAAGTAAAATGCTACCGAGGTATGAAATGTTGATTTTTTATCATTTTTTATTTTATTAAACAAAATAAACATATATATAAAACAAGGTAAAACAGAGAATGTGAATCCATAAAGTATGCACCACAGTATATACAATCCAATTGCAAGTATAATGATATCTATGTCTAATTTTGTTGAAATTTTCTCATTCGGTCTCTTTTCAAGTCCTAATCGGATGAAATTAGTTTTATTCACATTTAAAGAAAGTTTATTGACCTGGAACCATTCACTTAACTTTTTTAGTTTATTACTAAATATATGACAGTTAACTTTTTAAGTTCATTACTAACTATATGACATTTCCTACCATGAGTCACCCGAATAAAGCAGACTTGTATCATCAGCGAACAAAAGGCAATGTAGAACATTAGACACATTAAATGTGTCGTTAACGTGGAGAATGAATAATGATGGTCCTAGAATTGAGCCTTGGGGCACACCACACACGTCATATCACCCCAGAATTGACATTCTCAAATGACACAAATTGCTTTCGGTTGCTAAGATGATTACAGATCCAAGAGAGTGCCAGACCTCTTATGCCATAATGATGCAGTTTACTGATCAATATACTGTGGTCACTTGTTTTGAATGCTTTCTTAAGGTCGCTAAAATACTACCAGTTAATTTATTATTATCATTGGCGCTCGTTCTGGCATTGGCTGAATGACATCCGTCGTATTGCGGCAGTGACCTTATTGTGACATCATTATCAACCGATAACCAAAAATCTTCATCCAAATGCCTTCACCCAACAACCTTTACCCGACAACCTTCACCTAACAACCTTCACCCAACAACCTTGACTCAACAACCTTCACCCAATAGCCTTCACCCAAAAGCCTTCACCAAACAACTTACACTCAACAATCTTTACTCAGCAACCTTCACCCAACAACATTCAAACAACTTTCTCTCAACCTTCACTCAACAACCTTCACCCAACAACTTTCACTCAACGACCTTCACCAAACAACCTTCACTCAACAACCTTCACCAAACAACTTTGAAATGAAATCAAATTTTATTGATTTATAGTGCCCTTTTAACACATGCCTATCAAAGACACTTTACAAATTTATGGTTGCTATGATTAACTAGAAACACAAGGAATACGGTTCAAAATCGAAATCAAAATCGAAATCAAAATCAAAATCGAACTCTTTCAATCAACTACCTTCACCAAACAACTTTCACTCAACAACCTTAACCCAACAACTATCATGCAGCTTTCATTCGACAGCTCATATCTGACAACCTTTATCCAAGATTTGTAAATTCATACATATGTGCAATCTGTATAAACCTTAAATTTTTAGCTTCGAGATAGAGGAATAGAGATATATGAATACAGATAGATGAATACAGATAGAAGAATACAGATTGATGAATACAGATAGAAGAATACAGGATGCACATACTCAGCCTTGTACATTTTTGGCCTATTGTAAAATGCGAGACTTGTGAACACTGATTCCTATTTCAGCCACACGTCGAGCTTGGAGATGAATATCGTGACCGTCTACGATATCCAGAACAAACTGATCGCATACTCGGCGCCTTTTACCGAAGTTATCGACGTATTCGGCGAGTGGGGTTCACTCTACATTCTCTCGGCAGACGGCAAGGTTAATGTTTATGCGATAATTTTTATGCGATCCAATGGTGTTTTGGTTGCTCGTTTTACGGCACTTTTCTCTCGCTATGTTGTCGTCTAAATGTACGTACTCATCGCCTATCACGGGCTTAGCGATGTGTGGAACATATGTAGACTGCCCCCGGGTATTTGGGACCAGCGGCGTGAATGGACAATGGTCAACTGTGCGTGCAGAATCCGTGGTTTGCATTATAGTGATTTCTAATTTTATTGATTACCACTATAATTTCTCTTTAATACAAATTAATAAAAATAATTGAGATGGCCATCTTCGTCATGTTAAGTACAGTATATCGAGATACAGTATGGCTACACCTACAGTATACGGCCCTACAGTACACCTACAGTAGATGGCCATACAGTGCACCTACAGTATATAGCGACTCCCTTTGTGAGGGCCAATGATGGCTAGCTGGCAGGTTAAACCTCGCTTATTGCTACAGAATTGTAGATGACTCAATGTTGTTATTCTATTATCCAACAGAGTTATTCAGTGATGACAAAACAGGAAATGTATTATTTAGCCATATTTCCATTAAAGTCATTATTTTCATTATTTCAAGGAATATACTCTAACATGAAGACATGCTGGAATGTACAAATCGGTGTAAGAAATCCGATCTTAAATAATGATCGCAAAGAATTTGCACTACAGCTTACTTTATAGAAAAATACACTAAGCATCGATTGAAACCGGTTTTATATATGGAATACTTGAGATGAAGAACCCCCTAAATCATGCGATATCAACATGGTTAGATTGAATTAAACATTGCTGTAGATGAACTACTCAGCAACTTCATAATTAGAGTTTTAGGGTGACTTTGGAGTATTCTAGAAAACTTGTATAAAAAAAGGACAATTTCTAGCCAATAGAAAAATCATTTTTTCATTGTTGGAAGAATCTAAAACTAAGCTTATTAGAAGACTGTCAACCGATACGCGTCGGTAAACGCCGTAGACGACCTGGGTCGGATCGGTGGACCGTGAAACAATGGGGAGGTTTCACATAAAAATGTGTTGCTCATCTCTTTTTTCGTTTAACAGGTGTATCAGTTGGAAGAGAAGGACACGCAGACGAAGTTAGCGATGCTTTTTAAGAAAAGCATGTACATGATGGCTATCAAGTGAGTTTTATCCGATCTCTCGAACTGCTTCTCGACTCCCGCTGTACTTTCCATACAGGATATTTATGTATTGATTTTTATCGCGTACCCACGTGCTCCTGATTTATTTCATTTCATTTACCCGAAAGAAATATTTTCGGGAGTCGTTCTTTCCTAGGCGGCATGAGGAAAGTGATAAATCACAAAAAAATCCAGCCCACTTCTTTCAAGGTCGCGAATAAATCGGAAATTATGGAAATTGGACAACGCAGTTGATAAAACGCAAATAAATAGAACGAAGAGGTGGAGGGTTCGAATCCTGGGCAAAATATTTGTGTTTTTTCCGCTTGTGTCCTTGTCTAATAAACCTATCCCCATTTTTATTTAGTTATAGGCTGACTACCGAAGTAATCGTTGTGTGGGCCAATCTATGACCCTTTACAAAGCTAGCCT
>WURV02220206.1:0-10489 GCA_011762755.2 Epimenia babai
CCGGTTGTAGGGGTTCTATTTCCTAAAATCTAGAAGGATCTTGATTAACAAACAGACAACTGTGATATATCAGATATACTTTAGTTACATGATTTTTACATTATGATGCCTTGTACAAGTATGATAAAGTAAATTATAATCAAACTACTATTGTTTCTTTACTTTCATCTCTCAAACTCGGTACGTTCAGTTTAATCGCTAGGCAATAGTTGTTTGATGAATCTTGATGCGACTGGCAGGGCCGTGGACAGCTGGGGGTTGGGCTGTCTCGTGTGGGAGACGTTCAACGGCGCGCTCCCACGTTCATCCTCACTCAAAGCTATCGGGAAGGTGAGTAATTCTCTCACATCGTTTCGACGCGCATCCATCCCACGTTATCCGAGGTTCAAATCCGGTTTCGGTGGATGTCCAGGACACGCTGGATTTATTGATTATCTATTTATTTAGCGATCTCTACACACGTGCTAATCTTTTTACATGGATATTAAATTTTGTCAATTGTCGACTTGCGACTCATACCAATGTTTTTCATCTTTCTACAACTTTTTTCCGAAAAACTCCGCATATTGCACCATGTGTACGTTTGTAAGGATGCAAGTGTCTCCTGAAATGTGGGTAAATTTTAGGTCCTACACTAGTCTTGTCCATCTATTAGAGATCTTACTCCATCACCCATGGTGGAGTACCAAGGAAAAGTGAAACTGGTTGAATTATTTATAAAAATTTTCATTTGTGCAATCAAAGATCGAGTATCGTGTATTGTTTTCCCACATGTACCCTTATTGTTCCGTACGTGATATCTCTGTGTAAGAAATTTCACAGATTTTGCATCATGTACGCTGTCCGTTGGCATGTGGAGTCTGTGGCATGTGGAGTCTGTGGCATGAATGAACGTAGGTCAACTGTTTACTTGGATTCGGTTGTTTGGATTGGGGTGATCTCTCAGCCACCATAAAAATGTGGCTAAAATATTTGTCAACCATATTATACATACCTAGGCTAATATTGTTAAGGGCTGATGACATCACAATTATTATACATACCTAGGCTAATGTTGTTAAGGGCTGATGATATCACAATGATTATACATACCTAGGCTAATATTGTCAAGGGCTGATGATGTCACAATGATTATACATACCTAGGCTAATGTACTTAAGGGCTGATGATATCACAATGATTATACATACGTAGGCTGATATTGTTAAGGGCTGATGATATCACCATTATTATACATACGTAGGCTGATATTGTTAAGGGCTGATGATGTCACAATTATTATACATACCTAGGCTAATATTGTTAAGGGCTGATATCACAATTATTATACATACATAGGTTAATATAGTTAAGGGCTGATGAAATCACAATTATTATACATACATAGGCTAATATTGTTAAGGGCTGATATCACAATTATTATACATACCTAGGCTAATATTGTTAAGGGCTGATATCACAATTATTATACATACATAGGCTAATATTGTTAAGGGCTGATGATACCATTGACATTGGGTTAATAACTTTATAATGCTGAGCCATTATTGGCCCCTCAAAAAGTTAGCTTATGATTAACATGACAAATGGATTAGGGTGGGGCAATCAACATAGTAAGAACCACCGATTCTGGGCAGACAGTTGACCAACGTCCATACAAGCCGCTAGTTTTAAACGCCTACCGCCAACCCCCATACGCGGTACGCTCCGCTAAGTCCGTTATCGTCGATGAGTATTTACCACGAGATGACGAGAGAACGGAGGGGTACAAGCCATAAAGATCATTTAGAGGGAATGTAAAGCTCGCCCTCATCGTAGCGAAGTCTTTACACGACCACCCTGCCAGGGACACCCAGACTACATCTCTATGCCTCTCCAACATAGGACTGGCACTTGAAGTTATTCTCGAAGTTAACGCAGCGTTCTAGACACAATGGTCGATCATGTACAGATTCCCAAGTCACTCGTGCCTTGTTATTGCGAGCTCGTCGGTGCTAACCCGAAGTCGAGACCGAACCCCGCCAAATTCATAGAGAACTGCCGCGTGGCCGCCGGTTTCATGCGCAACACCTTCATCGACACGATGTTGTTTCTGGACGAAATACAGGCGCGTGGAGTATATCGCTCGTAGTAACGATGTGATTCGATCATTTACCATAAGTATCAGAATAATTCCGTTAAAATAAATACGGATGGCATCAATCAATAATCTCTTTAGTAAGTCAGTTGGTCGGTTAGTGAGTTACTTATTAAGTTAGTTTAGTGAGTTAATTTAGTGAGTTAATTGGTTAGTACTTATTTGGTTAGTTATAGTTAGAGTTTTAGTTAGATAGTTAGCTAGATATTTAGTTAGTTACTTATTTAGTTGGTTATAGTTAGTTAGATAGTTGGTTATATACATCGTTAGGTAGATATTTAGTAGTTACTTTAGGTAAGTTAGTTAGTTAGTTATAGATAGTTTAGTTAGATAGTTAGTTTTTTAGTTAGTTATTTAGTTAGTTTTCGTTAATTATAGTTTAGTGAGATAGCTCATTAGTTAGTTAGTTTGTTTGTTATGGAGCGACATATTTAGTTAGCTAGTTACATAGATAGCTAGCCAGCTAGTTAGTTACTTATTTCATTTGCTAGTTTAGTTAGTTTGTTCTGTAGCTAGTTTTAGTTAGTTAGATAGTCAATTACTTATATAATTAGTTATAGTTAGTTACTTAGTTACTTATTTAGTTATTGTTAGTTACTTAGTTAGTTACTTATTTAGTTATAGTTAGTTAGTTACGTAGTTAGTTACCTATTTAATTAGTTACTTATGTAGTTAGTTTGTTACTTATTTAGTTAGTTAGTTGTATTGTAGCTAGTTAGTTATAGTTAGTTTAGTTAGCTAAAGGCTTATATCAACA
The DNA here is from genome assembly GCA_011762755.2 of Epimenia babai. Classification (NCBI taxonomy): domain Eukaryota; kingdom Metazoa; phylum Mollusca; class Solenogastres; order Cavibelonia; family Epimeniidae; genus Epimenia; species Epimenia babai. Next base: position 2,895 of record WURV02220206.1, read on the forward strand.
TCTGGTATTTCACTTGACTTTTTCTTTCCTACATTTGCAATTGATATAAAATCGTACCTTTTGATAAGTTAATTAAATATATCGATTAAATTATTTCAGATCAAAGACGCGACGGAGAAGACAGCTTTCTTCCAGAAACTTACTCCGTCCCTCGATTCATTCCCCTCTGAAATTTGTCGCCATAAACTCCTGCCACAACTCATTATCGCTTTCGAGTATGGCAATTCGGGCGCCGCGATTCTCGCTCCTTTGCTCAAAGTGACTACATTTGTTGTTACAGTGTTCATCGCCATATCTATGGTCAAATTGTCGATTAAACGTAGTTTACGCCAAATGCTTACATGCCTTGAATTTATCCCGCAGTTTACACACAGAAATCACCAATTTTACAGAAATTAACTCGACGTGAGACGGCACGGGAAATTCGCTGGACCCTCGGGGTACACTCAGCAAAATAACGCAAAATTACAACGATGATTACGATGGTTTTAAACTGGATGAAGAATTTTCATATGTTGCATATTCATGTTTTAAATTATACATCTGCATCAGTGTCAGTGGTGCAGTGGTCAGACGAGAGGCTTTTTCGGAGTCCCGTTCGAATATGCACGAACCTAGGATTTTTATTCATTTTTATTTTCTTGCATGTGAAATAAGCACGATTTTTGCGCTAATATCAAGAACATTAAACATTAAGAGAACAATGTAAAAACATTCAGACATTTGATGCGCTATAACTTTAGTATTTTCTATAGTATATTATTTATTTTTTTGATATAACTATAATAAGCTATTATAAGTAAAACTGAAAAATTTCATTATCTGTAATTGTTTATTATTTATGTAATAGATACATAAAAGGTATGAAAAATTTCCATATCAGTGAATTTCTATAACGTCACAAAATTTAAAAAAGTAGCATAAATTCTCTGCAAACTGTTCGTGAATAATGAGTATAGTGACTCAACATGTCAACACGAACATGGTATAGTATAACAGTTCATTGTCGCTGACCCACAGAAGTGTACTGAAACAAATAATCTTTCAGTCCTTCTTCCTGACATACAGCCCTCAAGCGTTTCATCCACGATGATATCGATCTCTGAATGTCTTGAAACCTGGTTCCGCTAATGCGTCGTTTCAGTTTGTCTTCAGTGAATTTGTTAGACCTCCCTTCATAGACTTTTTGTGACGAGTCCCATATCGAGTAGTCTATGGGGTTACAGCCTCATGACTGCGGCGGCCAACCATCCAAAAAATTTTAAGGAAAAATAAGAATATGCGTTTCTACACACTACAGGCATAAACTGATAACGTCATGATGAATTTTAAAATTAAAGGCATTTCCTCAATGTAAGAGCAACTGTGATACCAAATGGTGGAACAAAAATTTTCAAATTTGCGTCATAAAAGATGACGCTATGATATGGATTTTTTAGATATGCCGTGTTCAGATGTGTGTATTTTCTAAACCAGTCAAGATATAACGATGAAATTTTACTAATTTGATGAAAATATGTTGCGTAAAATTACTTAAAAATGTAGCGCCCACTTTCAAAGATTCAAAAGTTATAGCTTATTATTTCTCGGAGCGTTTTTATTGGTCCACCCGATATAATTGTTTATTAGTCTTTAAGACTGCTTCGCTATGTTAACTGTTAGTGGGTTTTTATCGTTGTAGGTGGGGAAGACACTAGAAAGTGGTGAATATCAGAAAACCATTATCCCGTGTGTCATTAAACTTTTTAGCTCACCCGACAGAAACACCAGAGTCAAGTTGCTGCATCAAGTAAACAAAATATTGGATTATCTTAGAAAAATTAGCACAATATGACCACGTATTGATTCAGAAAAACGTCTCTAATCAAACGATGCCAAACATTAGGAAAGCTTTTAGTATACAGCCAATGTGCTTCAAACTCACTTTAAATTTTGAGGTAAAATCTGAAAACATTTTATTAGTAGTGTGTATATACACTATATTGTATATACAATGTGACTATGAGTAGTACTGATTTATACAATGTGTTTAGGTTTTTTACAGTAAAATTGATATACACAATGTAGGAGATGTTTCTAAGAAAATCTGATTAGATTGACGCATCGCCGTGTACACATTGCCGTTCTTCATCCACAGATTGAGACGTTCGTCGAACACCTGACGGCAGCCACGGTAAACGAACAGATATTTCCGCACATTGTCCAAGGATTCAGCGACACCAGTCCCGTTGTGAGGGAGGCAACCATCAAGGTATACTGCTGGGGCGGGGCAGGGGGGTGTGACACTGAAGCTACGTATCACTGGGCTCATTTGAATGCACTGTTTAGAGGTTTTAAAATCAGGAAATGTGTAAAGAATGTATTTACGTTAGAAACATTATTATATGGTTGGTGATATCAGATAACAAAATGTGTCACTGTCCCAGAGTAAGACATGTATAATGACTGACTGATGTGAATTATGTCCAGGCAATGATGCATTTGGCCTGTAAACTAAACTACAAGAACATCAATGAGGAAGTTATGAAACATTTCGCGCGTCTACAGACTAAAGATGATCAGGTCAGACATTTTCTATTCTTGGGGTACGCCAGAGTTCTGTTCTCATCCCTGTGTGATTTTATAGTTTTTTTGACAATTGGCTGAATTGTTACGCTTTTTACATTCAACTTATTACTTGTACTATAAGACAATCATAAAATAAATTTTACATTTCAAATTAATTTTCTTCGATTCAGTATTGTCATTTTGTTGCTATTTTAATTATTTTATATACTATTTCTTATTTTCAAGAGAATTTTTAAATTTTTTTTAGGTTTCTCTTAACTGTTGACCAAGTTTCCTAGTAGCTAGGGAATCATATTGTTTGCAGGGTGGTATTCGAACCAATACAACAGTTTGTCTGGGGAAGATTGCCTGCTACATTGACGCATCCGTGAGTTTTCCCTGGGGTAATGAGAGTAATTTCCTTTCCTCCATCTATCTATTTATGATTACTATGACGAATAGATAATGACACGTAACAATCCATACTCAGGGCTATCTGTCATTGATTCACTAAATTGCTTTACTAACTAAGTCATATCACTATACTACCTGTGGCATTTTTCAAGCATGCGTGTGCCAAATTTGTAAAGGGTGCTTTAGCTGTTACTTGCATTGATGGGTTTTTTTTCTGCGTTCTCCCATTTTGGAGAGTAATTTAAACAACAAATTAATCGGTATATATTGAAGGTTATTGTAATTTGTAAATGGGAGCAGCACTCGCTATGCTGGGATCGTATGGGAGTTTCTTGATTCTGAAAAGTCTGTGTTTGCCGAAGACATCGTGGTGACCACCCTTGTGGTCCTTCCTCTTGGCGGTCTCGTTATCCCATTCTACATAACCACAGACTGCAGCATGGTGTCCACATTCAGAACCAGTGGCACGAACTAACAATGGTTAACTTGACTAGGGTCAATAAACCATATCCAGCCACAAATAATGAGCTTGGCAACAGTTTCGAACCCTCCACCTTCTGGTTTGTAGGTAGGTGCTCTACCGACTGAGTTATCCCTGAGTTAACTTTTGTGTTTGTTCGCTGTTGTCACACTCTATACTGGGGCCAGATTCGTCAGAAGATCCTGATGTCGGCCTTCACTCGGGCCACAAGAGACCCTTTTGTTCCTGCTCGGCAAGCCGGAATTCTAGCAATGGCCGCCACCCAACATTTTTACCAGATCAAGGAAATCGCCCTAAAGTTGTTACCCACATTGTGTGCCTTGACGTTAGACCCGGATAAAGGCGTTCGGGATCAGGTAAGGTACGACCAGCCACGCCTTCGCTATCTGGAAAATTTATATGAATGCAGAAGTAAAAAAGGAACAGAAATTAATGTCAGTCTCAAATTAATAATTGCCTCACTAAATACTGATAAAATTTACAATGAAACTTTAAAACCAGTACCTGTCAATATTGATTCACGAATTGCCTGCTCATTTCACATGGTTGGTAGGTGCCGAAAAAATTCCTCCTTTGTGAGAGTTCAACCTCTCGCATCAAAACCTGCCCTTATACCCACTCCGGCTGACCATAATACAATGGATCGACACTTCGTTGTGATGTATTGGCAGAGTACAGATCATCTGTTAAATATATCCTTGTGCACTCCCTCTACCTGTTCGTCTTGATTGTTGATCTCATTCTCAGTTTATTGAAAAGGCACTACCCTCCTTTTTTTCTCGTAATTCATTCAAATTGAATATTTCACTATGTGGTTTATGGAACCATAGTGCAATGCATACAATATTTTACATGGTTTTATCGCTTGTATCGCGTACACCTGATACCGGTTTGGTATACTTGGTATGATGTTCACAGGCATTTAAAGCAATGCACGGCTTTATTGAGAAGCTCCGGAAGGTGTCTGATGACCCGTCTTGTTTGGAGGAGATGGGTATGGAACAACTATGGAAAATACACATTACACATTGTATTATTGTGAGTTCGATTGTAAAAGTTTTCGTTTCATGTTCGGTTGATATCAATGAGAGACGCGATGGGGGAATGTTTTGAATTGAGGTTGGATTAAGGGAGATTATTAAAATTATCCGAATGAATTCAAAGTTATTTCCACAATGCGTCTCTCTACGGGTAATGTTAGTGATTTTATACCTTATTTTTGAATAATTCGGTATTTGGTAATTTATGCTTTTAAGTAAAGGCAGAGTTAGACGTGTCCCTTACCTTGTAAGATAAGTAATTTCTCACTATTATAATTTCTCTGCAATTTTTAACTAATCTATTTCTATAGTGTGTGGTGTTAAGATAATCTTATATAGTATTTACACAAACCGTTCGGTGCAGAACATGCCAACCGCTCAGTACAGAACATGCCATTTTGCAGACATTGACGCTGGGTTGGTCATATTCAAATTTGGGATTTTGCCATCAGAACAGCAGGAGATAATTTCTGCCATTTATTTTTCACTTCGAAAATATTCTCAAATAACCATTAATCATAGAGCTCCGCAGTGTTATCATCATGGGCCACTGGTTGGTCTCATTTAGATACGTTCTAGGTGTCGCAATCTGAGCAAATCAAGCTATTTCTGCTGATGTTTGTATTTTTACGAGAAAAAACAATCTCAAAAACAATTTGTTGCATATCTATGTAATTTTTACGATTTATTTTATTATTATTATTTTTTATTTATTTTTCCTCGGAGTGCCGTCATTTTACGTGTACATTTTTGAGATGGTTTCAGTATTTTTTTTCTTATTTTAGTTTAAGATTAAGGTGAGTGCCGTGGGATTTCCTCGACATCATCATTATTATAAACCCTTGGGCGTGACAGTTGCATATAACGTACTTAATTGATTGAACCGCTGGGGGCTAGATGTGGCCCTCTTGCCCAGTTATGGCATTTATAATCAATTTATAGGTCACACAACATCTGTCGTTAACCGTATGATGGTTGTGTTTGACAGCTAAGCTAATAAGTAAACAATTTAATACATTTAAAAATATAAAAATATAAAAATATTTCATTTTATTAGCTATTCCGAAAAAAAGTTAGCATTATTGGAATTGGAAAAATTGAATATATCCTCGGTGGGCTTCATTGGAAAGTAGTTTTTTGAATTTGACTATTTAATTGAAAGGTTCTACCATGTCCGGTATAAAAGTAGAACATAAACACATGGAATCATTGTCGAGTGATTGCCGTATGTAAATTTTTCATATACGACCAAGACCAATGTTTTTCATGAAGAAACGCGATGTCATTCTATGAGTTAATTTCTTCTATCATAGCGTGTAATAGTGTATATTATGTGTCCAGTGCGGGTAATTATATAACGTACTTATGTGTGTTTTACCGTTACAGAGAAGGGCGTGTTGTCGGGGTCTGGGGTGTCAGCCGGCGAGGGTGTGTCAGGCTGGGCTGGGTGGGCCGTGTCTGGCATGACGTCACTCACCTCCAGAATCTACAAATCTCGATCCAGCGCTCCGGGTTAGTGAAGTTGTCATGGCTACGTGTTTGATGCATGTCTTGCAGTCTAATCTCGTCTTAAATACCTAGTAAAACAATTCTAGTACAAACACATTGAATAATCCAGAATTTCTGTTCTCGTAGTCCTCAGTAATATGTCAACTTTTCAGATACGAGGCTAGTACATTTTAGGGCATGTTCACTGGCATTCGGAGATATTGATCGTATTCTCTGTGCCCACATACGAAGGTATGATGACCAGGTTGAGAAGGCAGGGAGATTAACCAAAGTTGATTCTCGTGATTGTTGAAAATGTGTTTTTTTTTGCATATGTAACAATATGTGACAATATGTAGCAATATGTAACAATATGTGATATGTGATAATATGTAACAATATGTGATATTTGACAATATGTAGCAATATGTAACAATATGTGATATGTGATAATATGTAACAATATGTGATATTTGACAATATTTAACAATATGTAGCAATATGTAACAATAAGCAACAATATATAACAATATGTAACAGTATGTAACTATATGTGAAAATATGTAACAAAGGGCTAGTATTGCCGGATTGTCCTGGCTTGGGCCATCATTGGCCCTTAACCATGCTAGCTTGTGGTAAAACAACAAACGGATTAGCCCCAGATATAAAGGTGGGGAATGCGCCGTAGTAAAACCACTGATGCTGGACAGAAAAGTGACCTCTGCCTGGACACACCACTGCTTCCAAATGCCTACGGACGGCTAACATATGTCGGGCACTCAGTTAAAGCTGTGATGGTTCGATGCGGGCTCGTCGGTATTGAATTCTTACGATCTGACCACTACGCTAACTGCCCCCACCCCGACCGACACTTCGTTGAGATTATGGTATGAGATTATGATATAAATTATGTAGACCAATCGAGCCCTGCCAAAGGTGCGGCAAAAGTCGGTGATTTGCCAAAAACGGACGCATCAGCCGTCGCGCAAAATCGCGCGGTGTCACAATCGGCCGAGATCAACGATGACGGAGCCGATGACGTAGCCGATGACGGAGTCGATGATGGGTGGGGTGACATGGATCTGAATGAGGTGAAGCTAATATCCTGCTTTATAGATACTTTTGATGGTTAACAAGAATTCTATGATATGCAATAATAGGTCACAACTTGTTGTGGCAAGATTTTTGAGGGTGGATTTATTGTTTCATTTATCTGTTTATTCGACGAAGTGCATTGTTTGCTTGATATATAAGACAGAGAGAGAGACGCTCAAATGAAAAATATTGATAAAAAAACAAAAATGTAAATTACACGTTATATACACATAGGTTAATAAATGGTTTATTCTTTACACCGCGTACCAGAGTCCCATGTGATAATTCAGTTGGCCTATAAATGTGATATCTACGTCATACATCAGTGTATCATGCCATAATTCACACAGGCTTTTAAATGTGATATTTTTACTCTGTACACCAGTGTACGATGTGAAAATTCAATATATATATATAAATGTGATATTTCTACTCTACACCAGTGTACGATGTGAAAATTTAATATATATATATATATAAATGTGATATTTTCACACTGTACACCAGTGTACGATGTGAAAATTTAATAT
>WURV02220217.1:0-10488 GCA_011762755.2 Epimenia babai
ATATATATAACGATGCGAGAGAGAGCTCGGTTTGTGTAAAATCTGTAAATCTGTTGGTGAAATAACTTACTGATGAATTTGGTGAGACTTTATATTATGATGACATATTTTAGAATTTGTTGTATATTGCTATACGATCGCCATGATGTGTTGTCCAAGTTTTTGTTGGCACGAGTTGCCTAATAAACCATTTTGAATTGAATTGAATTGTAATTTTTAAAGGTTGATCCTGAAGACGATGACATTTTGGTTCAGCGTCGCTTTCACAAAGCGTGCTCAATTAAATTATATAATCTTGAATTGAATGGCGTTGAAAAAATAGCTACTATGTGCTAATCATTTATACGTGACAAGAATTTATACAACGCTGCAGTGACTGCAACTTCTGTATGTGTCTAAAAATAACGATGCTTTTTCATGATGTAAGACTTACGTTGTATTTTCAAATATTATTGATTTTGTCTATACTCTACGCAGAAAGAAAATTGATGTATCACTGGCTATAAATGAACAATTAGGTTTTTGAGTACAGCCTAGATCCACCATCAAGGTGTAAGCCTGACCTTAAACTGGTAATGACACGCTCGACGGTAGGCGTTTTCACATGGCGCCTCATTGTGTACAGCTGTGAAATACTGCACGCAAACAAAATTACAATGAGACACACGCGGAGAGATGGAACATTGGGTGTTGTCCGCTATATCAACAAAGGCGACCCGTCTACTCTCACTGGCCAAGTAATAAAACTGAGGTGACCCTACACAATGAATAAAAAAATAGGAAGTTGTGGAATAACAGCGGGTTCGGGAAGATAACTAGCCACTCAAGTGGCCTCCCTACAGGGTTTATTGACACCCCTCTTCCGGGGATCACTGTAGGAATAGATGCAAGAGGAGACCAGCCGCATCCGTAAAAAATGTCTGCAACGAGTCATCTGAATGAGAAATATGCTAGAAAAAAAGGAGGTAAGATAAGAAGAAATTTATTCAACCATATATACAATATTACGACATAATAACATCAGTGGTGAAGTTTGCATAAATAGTATCAAAAATATTTAAATACAGAGAAGGTTACACTGCTGAGTACGGAACAGAATATTATAGATACATGTTGAAAGGAGATGCCCGAAGTCAAGGACTTATTAGTTATTAGACCCCGTTAATGATAATAAAATTTATAAGCGCAGAAATTTATATTAATTTACATACATATTTGAAAAAAAACAGTACTATAAAATAAAATAACACAGCGATATACATATGGGTTTACACATGTTACACAGGTAGCCGGACCCTTTTTTTGAAAAAAAGCTCTTTAATAATGACGCGCGTGCATACACAAGCAATGGAGGACATACGTGTTTCTATAGTAATACATAACTTTGATTTTAATGAGTACCTACAGTCACGTTCAACAGTACAGTAAATCGCGCCATTGAAATATCAAGCGTGTTAGTCTGTTAGTGTATTGAGTATGTCATGGTCACACTTAGCACAGTCATATTGATTATTATAAATAATAATAATATTAATAATTTACTTGTTTTGAAGGCGCCCTAATAACTAATATGTCTCAAAAGCGCCTATATACATTTGGTTTAGTAACTAATTATTGTATAACTCAATGAAAAGTTGCCGGAACCAACAGTTTAATAAAATGCATATGCATGTCTGTAGCAGATTTTCGTCTCCCACATATACAATTCATGTTTGTTTGAGGCTTTCTTTTTTTAAAATACCCTAACACGATAGTATATAGATTTTCGAGACGGGCAATGATTTAACTGTTACTCAGTAAAATACAAGGGATTAATCAAAGATCGAAACGCGCAGCGAAGCTTATACCTCTGGTGGATCTAGAACTCAAGACCTACGGATGAGCGGTCTGGTGCTCTCCCAATTGAGCTATTATTGCGAGAAGCACATTGCCTACCCCTTATTAACAGCAAGCTAATATAAAAACACCACAAAATCAAACCAATCAATTTATTGTCCACCATGCCTGGTTACAGAAATATGTGTATATCGCTGGCATGATGTAGGGACTTCAATGCGTTCTCAAAAATGGTCAGAAATACAAAAAGTACAGGAGAAAGCTTGCCCCCGTAGCTTAATTAGTAGAGACGCGCTCTTCCGGCCCAATTGGTCAGCGTTTGGCTCACCGGACACAATTGCAGTATAATCGAGTGAGTTCACTGGTCCGCAGTTTCTAGAAGCCACCAACAATGACGATTTACAAATAAGAGTTGATGTATTTTGCCATTTGCCAGCAGAACGCGGCCTGCTAAAACGGATATCGTCATAATTATTTTAGCTAATCCCAACGTCTCAATTGTAACATTAATTTTACTGACTTCTATTGGTATAACAAAGTAACCAAACGTTCGTTCTGTTTCCGGGATGGTTATATCAGCATGTGTGTCAAAGGGCAAGTCCCGGTGATGTAGGCTGCAATCAAGTTTCACAGTGTCGGCTAACCGTGGCAGCTGATTTTAAAGCTTTATTTAATATTTCAGCGGTGTAAACGTGTGGGCCCGGGGGGGGGGGCGCTTTATTACTATTATTCTGCCGTTATGGGATCTATTTGCGGGACTTTAAAATTGAAATGGGACGCAATTCTGGCAGAATTGATTTACATGATCAAGCACTGTATACAGCTTATACCTGTCAAGTTAATTAGTCTACTGTGCCCACTTTATCTAGAGTCATATATTGTAAATATGTTTCTGTATAGTACATCTGCGGTACACATGTGGTGTAAAGCTATTTGATGTAATTCAATAAGAAATATAGCGCATAAATTAGGCCAAATATATGAATGACGATTGGACACAAATAAAAGTTAGTACAGCGAAAGTACAGGCTCGGCGATAGACAAAAACGTGGACGAACTATAAATCGTAATGTATGAAGCTTGCAACCAGCGACAATACTTTGGCTCTGACGAGTAAATCTTTGCTAGTGAAAATATCGTGGACGTAACGGCTTTATTCGACACGCGGAAGAAGTGAAATGCGTATAAAACCAAAATTTCTCGACCAAGTTGCTCGTGCGTTGGAAGGGCGAGATCTTGGAACTTCTGTAATTGGGTCACAATTGACTTTTTCGCTGACAGCGGTAGCCTCCGCAAGATGGGCAACACCATGGTACAAACAACTACGTTGTGGTACTAAGACACTGTGTTTATTAATATAGTCTCAACTATTATATATGCGCTACTGTGACTGCGTGTATAAGCGTATAATCAATCCCCTGTTGAAGTGTAGATAAAGCATGCATTTTGCCACATCCTCCGTTGTGTCAAAGAGGAAGACTGAATAAAATATGTATGTCAAATTGCAAAATAATTTTCTTATTAATTTTCTTATAACTTTTAAAATACTTTGGAAAAAATTCAGAAGATTTACTGTAGCTACTCGCATATACAGTGAAAATTACAATAAAATATTAAATGATTGTATTAGGAATCGCTCTAACTTGCGATTATGATCGCGCAGCGCTTCCTTATCTGTGTGGCCAACTCCGTAAATAAGAATTCCGTCCGCGACATAAACACGCCATCAAGACCACTGAGTGCTTGATGGAGATGCTTCTGAAAAAATCTCACATGAGACACGAGTCCGAACGGTAAACGACGCCATTTATACCAACCTGACATCGTTTCAAACGTCGTTAATAAACTAGATTCATCGTCTACCGTTAAGTGCCAATATCCCGCATTTAGATCTGCGGTACTAAACTCTTAGGCCTTCGCTAATTCGGGTATGACGTCATTTAATAAGGGTAACTGGCGGTGTTCCCGTTTTCAACACTTAATTTAAAGCCTGCGGATCAATGCAAACGCGGATATCGGTATGCTTTTTTGACGTTATAGCAAAACTATTAACCCAGTCAGTAGGTATATCAACACTCTTGATGACACCTATGTCAAGCAGGCGCTTTATTTCCACATCAAATTTATCCTTAAAAGCAACAGGAACGCGTCGCAGGATATAACAACCGGCGGGACAGTAGAGTCAACGTTTTCGACTGGCAACCCTCTATTTTTAAGATGTTTTTTAATCTGACACAGAAACGATTTTCAATTATTACCGTAATAGCACAATCTTGTCATAGTGTTTTTTTTTTGTTTTCCATGGGTATAATAACTTTATCATCAGTCAGTGTCGTCGCGGCTAGTCGACTGGCTCGTATGTAAGAAGTGGCGAGGGTTCTCTTGCGCCCAAAACCGTGATTTTCTAATGCGTCTGAAATGAGCAAGATTTACACTTGTATATTGAGGTAAATTTTCCGTGTGTTATTATTAAGTATACAATGGATTTTTTGGGGATTTAAGTGTCGCTTTTAGGTTAGCTGTCAAACACACCTAGCAGGAGTGAAAACTCCACAGGCCTAAGCCGGAGAGCCTGAGATCGTTAATCTATTCACAAGCTCATGTTATCCATAATTAACTATTCGCACATGCTAGAGAATAGAATGGAAAGGAAAGCCCAAATATTCACCAAGAAAACTTGGCAAACGGTCATAGATTAGTATAAGACATTCCCACAATAATACGAGAAATTCACATAATAATATGGGAAAATCAAAATAGTAACAGGAGAAATTCACATAATACAAGAAATTTACATTATAATATAGAAAATTAACATACTAATACTATAATTACATATAAAAATACGGGAAATTCACCTACTAATACTAGAAATTCACAATAATAATAAAGGAAATTCCACTTAATAATACGAGAAACGGCTACACGGCTACCCACACCTCTTTGCTGAATAATGCTTGTGGTAGTAGTAACGTATATATCTTACCTACAATGTAATCTAAACATCTCTCTCGGCGTCGGCACTATACTCATCAACATTGCGCGTTCCCGATGATTATTCTTCCTTCTAGCACCGGTCCTCGCAATCAGAGTCCGTCAACAGGTAGAATAATCGGCTGCCAACACGTTAGGATGGACGATAAAAATTCTTTCAACCGACGCTGTTTGCAGCTGTCTCAATTTTAACGGAGAAGAGCTCATACGATTTTTCATTTACTAGAATAAAGCTCTTCTGCTCGGAGTCCTGTCTTTGGGCGGAGTCGTGATCGGAGAAGAAAATATCGACACCTAATACAGTGTCAACGTATTGTGTTTCTCCCATCTACAACACAAAGGGAGTTGAGGTAGTGGATCCATAACGAAGTGATTATCGCGTCCTAACGGCGTCAGGTGATTAGTGTCATACGATGTTCGCATTGTCTAAAAGTGCGCTCACAAAGAGATAGCGTGAGCCGTTGAAGCGATCACGTACGTAGATTATCGGAGGTCAATACACCGTCCATCAACGCCCTGCAAATTAAAGAAAGAAAATACAAATTACTGTAATTATTTTTATATGAAATTTTATATAAAATATCATAATATATAATAATAACAAAATTGCGAGATAACCAAAGGGTGCGACACGTCAGAACAAAGAAAATTGAGACGAAAATAAACTGAATTTAGAAAAAATTATTAAGTAAATATTAAACACGTACGATAATTACAGCCATTGACTGATCTGAGTTTATTTGAGACGCCCTTTAAATAAAAGAAAAGCGTCAAATAACACTAATTATCGTGATATAAAATATTTTTTTAAAAAATAATAATATCTAAATTATAGGATCATCATACCTCTAGGCTGTAATTTAGTAAAATTATAAAAAATATTAGCTACGACATCGTTACACGATACGATAATTAAAAATTGTTAAGGAGTGACATGAGTTCAGACATTATCTCCAATGCGTTGCGTTCAAAAACTTTGCCAATAAAAAGACGAGTTTGAATCGAGTTGACGCGGTAACACTGACCGTTTATTGGTCTACAGTTAGGGAGTAAACATTAGTGTGCGCTGTGATTCATTTGACCACGCCAGCTGGGGAAAATGGAAACTACCGTAACGACAGGAGCTAGTCTATCCGCGAATACGACCCGACTGGTGTCCGGCGATGTTATCCTAAAAGGAAGTTATGTGGAACAAATCAAGATCTACGGGTTGCCGGTTATATTCACTCTTGGTTTCATTGGGAACATGTTCGCCGCGATTTCTATCGTCTGTCGTCGGTTAATTCGCAAGTCGTCTATGTTTGTGTTTTTCTTCTTCTTAGCATACACGGATTGGCTAGCGATGTTGATAGAAAGCTTAATGTACTTTTCGTCGATATGGGACGAGAGGGTATTGCTCACCGACGCTGCCTGTAAAGTCATAATCTACCTCGCTCACACTAACATGTTTTGCTCGAGTTGGCTCCTGGTAGCGGCGACTTCATTCCGTTTCTACGGTCTCGTGTTCCCGATGGATTTCATAAAGCAAAACACACAGAAGATATCGATAACAATATCTTTAATAATTCTTGTATTTCTCTACGGTGTAATGTCTTTTCTACTGTGGGACTTGGGTTTATTCATGAAAGAGATTTCACCCAATGTTTATATTCTGTATTGTTTTCATCACTCAGCGACACTAGCTAACATCTATAATATCGGCATGGTCGTATTCCAGAGCGTCGGACCTGGGTGTGTCATGTTCTTACTCAGTGTTGCTATCTGCGTCTCGTTTTTTCGAAGTTACCGACGTCATAAATTGTTGCGTAAAACAGAAACCGGAAGTATCGAAGAAGCATCAGAAACGTTCGAGGCGGCCAAGAATAGCATCGTGATGCTGTTACCCCTAGCTGTAATCCACATCGTTTTTACCACGCCCGCTTTCATAGCCGGATTCTTCGTTCTGTTCTCTACTCGGCCTGACATATACTACCTCACCAAAATCGTCCAGTCCATCAACCACTCGATCAACGTGTACGTTCAGTTGATCGTTAGTCGGTTTTACAGAGAGACGATGTTTCCGTGTCTCGTCAAAGTTCGCAGTATTGAATCCATTTCCGGTGAATGACGTAACGTGCTAGTCTGTCGTTTTTGCCGCAGTTTACGTTAGTTACATTTTATTATTTGTTACCATGTCATGTTATCATGACGTAAAGCTATGCAATGTACAGATAAAACAGCTAGACCACCGTGATTTTTGGACTAAGTCCATATACAATATGATGTCCGTAGATGGAAGATTACGGACTTTATTCCTATATCAATATTAGTTAAAACTATTTGGTCTATTTGCTTCATAAATAATACATTGCTAATTTCTAATAAATTTATTGCGTCATAATTTAAAAATTACGGTGGTGCGTAATTTTTTTACATTTTTATATCCTTAAATGTTTGTATCGGCCAACCGGATTTCCATAATTGTCCAATGAAAACTTTTGTTTATTAATTGAAAATCTATGCGTCAGTTTCCGGATCTGATCTTCTGTTCGAAGAACAAACGGACGGAATAAGAGCGGTGACTGTTTGAACATTGAAGCCGTGTTTTTCAAACAGACGATTCTCAACGAGTGTCACGTGACGACTGGTGCGACATGTCATGTATACAGTTGTGCCGTTCGATGTTGCTTTAAAACTCTATCAACATGCGATCCTTGGAACGATTAATTTGGATTTTGTTTTTTTTTCTGCCCGAGAGTACAAGTATACGATTATGTCGTGTCTTGAAGAAGCAATTTCCGAGTTTCCTACGCACGCGCTGTCGTATTCACCGATAAAAACGGTGTTTTGTACTACTTTGTATAAAGTGACATTGGTGATTTTTTAGTTTCAATAATATTGACATAATCGACGATTTAAAAAATGGCCTTCTCTGTAGATAGTAAATTTTTACATTGGTTTACTTGAAATTGAAGTATTGACAATTTTGCTTTTAAAACAAAACTGTTGCAATTAGGCTGCGCGTACTTGACATATAAATACTGCTATGAACAAAATCTCAAAATATTTGGATTGATTGTGTTTGAGAGTTATGTCTACGAGTTTGTCTATTGGTCTTGATTTTGTGTTAAGAGTACAAAGACGATTGTGTTGTGACTTGATGCCAAATTTTTTTGGTAGAGACCGGATTCGCCCGATCATGAATGCGTTCTCGTACCCGAATATATATTTTTAAATTTATTTAATACTCTGCATTGAGTGATAGAGCACAGGCCGGTTACCTGTAGGTCGGGCGTTCGAGAACCAATCAGAGCTATATGTTTCTTTCTGTGCATTTGTATCTCGCTCTGTATAAAGTGACATTGGCAATTTGTAGTTTCAACAGTATTAACACATTTGACGCCATAAAGTGTTACCTGTAAATAGTGAATTTTGAATTGGTCTATTTGACATGGAGAAAAAATGAGGATTTTCCTAGGGCTATACATATATTTTCGTGTCATAAAATGTGAGCCGAGCACACGACAGTCGTTATGGCTGATATTGCACAGACAATAGGGAGGTTGTAGGACTTATAGTGTATATTATACACACCTACCTCGTGTTATCTCGACAGTGAACACAATCAACTTCGTTTTCTCGGATCAACCCTGTTTTATCTGCGCTCATAATTCTACACGCGAACCCGTCAGCAATGTTTAATTTCGCGAGGTGCATCGCTTACATAGAAATATTATTTATCATCTAAATCTCCAAATCATCGACTGAACTTACGTCGATACCCCTATATCCAACCGACTGGGTAACAACAATATAAAAATATAATTCTTTGTTTCAGACAATAAATTTTATCGACCTCACGAACTCCACAACTTTGCAGCTATACTTTATTCTTATTTAAAAAATTACTGTTTTTCGTACACTTTGCATGATTTATTCTTCTTTCTATTATTTTTATTTGGCGATTTGGCGATTCTTATATGATATATTATTATATCTACTTCACTACAGACAGAATTATTGTACAATATATGATCCAATACGGACGCGTGGGGTTGACTTTTTACGTCACCTACTGATTATTGCAAGTCTGTTCTAGTAGGTTATCCTGGAATCCCGCGTCACAAACTTCATTGTGTTCAGAATGTGGCCTACCTCTTTAGCCGAATTTTGTATCCGCTAAAAGACTGCATGTTGTGTGGCGCCTTTACTAGAATCGGTTTATTGTTACCGATATTAATTCGTACGTTACGATACGGTCCTGCCAGCATGCACGCTAAGCTGGTGTCTTTGTGTCAGTCGCGTAGACAGTCGAGGTCTCGAGATTGCGAGAAGTGTGAACAATTTGAAAGTGATCACGTCTGACCGTCGGTGCTTTATTAGCATCGCCCTATGTCACGAAACAAAGTCCCGTCCATCCTCCCTCCATGTATTTCACTCATAATTCGTGAGTAAAATCTAGAACATATGGTTTTGCGAGTGTTTATATCCCGTTATTTTCATAATTAGTAGGAACAAATCAGCCATTTGATATTTATTTCATCGTGCGTGCGACAGATATCTTTGTATACCGTTGGCATCATCTACGGAGAAAGCTTGCCCCTGCAGCTCAGTTCGTAGAGCACCAGACTGGTTACCTGGAAGGTGTGGGTCGAGTTTTATCATTGGAACAGGTTTTTTCTGTGCATTTCTCGCCAGTTTCTCAGAAAATGTTCATTGCTACCCCCCATTAACATTATGACTCTGTTGCTATCGTGTTTATTGAATGCTGTGGGTCGCATTTGTTGCCCTTTAAGATCACATCGCTTGTTTAGATAGACAGAATCAATTGCAGGTATTTCCATGTACTGGATTTATGGGCAGGCTATTTATGACGGTGGGGTACGCCTTTAGAGTCAACTAAATAGGCTGTAGGGACAGTCCACTTACTTCGATGCAAGGAACTGTTCGGAATAAAAACAAAACCTTACCTAAACTCACTTCGGCCAGTCGGTGTGATAGGCGATGGTAATGGAAAAATCAGATAACGAGACAAGGGAGGCAAAGCGATGTTTTTCGAAATGGAAAATGGTTGCCAGTCATCCAAATAAAAGTTCCATTTCCCTGGATCACACGATGAACTTCATTGACGACTCCCTGACTAAAATAGTCAGGATGAGAATTCGGCTTGAAAGCACAATTCTGCCCTTTGGCAATTCGAGCAAGTTGAACTTCCGTCAGTGACATTCGAACTTGCAAGGCAGAAGGATCAACAATCGTCATTAAAACCTGATTCGGAGTCACCGTTCCGTTAGGAACCAGTTGTTTGGAACGAGTTGCAATTTCTGCCCATTTTCCATTGATGCACCGTCCGTAATAAATGATTCCTGAACGATCAGCAAAGATTGTCATTGATTCTCGATCCCGTTCGAGCTCCACGATTTTTTTGTTTAACTCATCAACGGTTCTTTGCAATCCTTCGACATCAATTTCTTTCTTCTGAAGTGCTAACGGCAACGTGGCCGCACTTTTTGCCTGAGCAAGTGCCATCTTCGCATCGGTATCAATCAGAGATTGTTTCTCACGAGGCATCAAAACGGCAATACGACGTTTATGGGACAGTTTATCGTGCTCCAAAGACTGCTTGGCATATTCACCGGCTCGCTGAGCCCGCTTGAGGATGCTTTCCTCTGTCTGTTC
>WURV02220228.1:0-10487 GCA_011762755.2 Epimenia babai
GCCATAGCGGTATCACCTTTGAACTCATGCGAGAGCAAAGGAAAGCCCGGTGGTTAAAGGACACGAACATAGAAGGCTTGATACAAGATATAATGGCAGCAGGATACGTCACAACAGATGCATCCATTAGAGTGTTTCTTCTGCTCCTGCTTCATTATCCGCACGTTCAAGAAAGGCTCCAGGCCGAAATCGACGAGGTCGTAGGCCATAATCGACGTCCGCACTTAACGAACCGCGACAACATGCCTTATACGATGGCCACTATTCTTGAGTTGTTCAGATACGCCAGCATCGTTTCTCTTTCTCTGCCCCATTTATCTACTGTAGACACGATATTTCACGGACAAACCATACCACGCGACAGTGTCATTCTTCTCAATCTATTCCGCATCCACCACGATCCCGAGGTATGGACAGACCCGTGGGTGTTCGACCCGACCCGCTTCTTGGACGATTCCGGAAATCTACTTCCTAGTTCACACTATTTGAGACAAAACCTCCTGCCATTCAGCGTCGGCAAACGCTTATGCATGGGCGAGAATTTCGCAAAAACGCGGCTATTTCTGTTCATTACTTACTTTTTGCAATCTTTTAATGTGAGAAAGAGTGGAGAGATTCCCTCGTGCGACCCAAGAACCTTTTCTAGTGGGATAGCTCTTCTTATTCCCCACTACACGCTGCGTATTCAGCGGCGCAAATAGTCGTGCCTGTTATCCGTTGGATGTATATTAACACCAATCGCCGTATCTATTAACATCGACTAACAAAATGTATTTTTCTTGATCAACAAAGTTGTTATAGTGATATTGTTCTGATAAAATTTCATTTTAACACTGTACTGTTTCCACTAATTGATGGATAGCAAAGCTATGTCGCCGCGCTCTCTGCCTCCACCCCATAGTCTTTCCTCTCACTATCATATATACATATATATACATACATATACACACATATATCTATACCCATATATACATATATATACACACATATATATATACATATATATACACACCAGGCTACAACGTAGCCGATGCTGTGGTATTTCGAACTGGCGATGTCACACAGCATTTTGTTGAAAATTCGGGTCTACAGTATATAGCATAGAGTATCAATATTATCAATATAATCATCACAGTTTATTAGATACTCTTTGAACTTGATCAACCTTCTGATCAAGCATAATTTTGATGTGAAAAAAGGATAGCTGCAACTGCTGTTAATTAGAAAAGACTTGGAACCAGTCTGTGTAGTTCTAAGCTTCTTACAGTCACTTCATGTCTCATAATCTACATTCGATGGAAAATTATATATTGATATGGTATTATCATACACGAAAATTCACAAAATATAAAAAACGAAATGTCTCGTAAAAACTTTTTACGAACCACACAGCTGAAAAAATACTAGTGCTGATCATACAACGTAATCTGACTCCATTTCAAACAAGATTGCACCTGATGAAGTATACTTGATATACGAAAGCTTGTGTTAATCCTTATACAGTAAGTCAACAAGGTGTTACCTTTGTATTTTCGTATTTACGACATGGCTAACACGGCAACCCACACCTCTATGTCCATTTCAAACGGCATCGTGTCTTAGGTCAACAAAGTTATCCTCTCGACCACAGTCTTAATGAGACTGGAAAACTGAATCATTATGGCACGTAATCGCATTTGTTTAGTTTTGACTATACCAAATAAATCACTAGCATTAGTTATTGGTCCCCTACCGTTCTATATTTATACTAATGATGTATCAGGGACAATATATTTATTATGCAGTAGTATTAAGAACGGAGTTGACAAACTTCCGATTGTAGAAACTTCACCAATTTTTCTTACGTGCATATTTTAGCATGGTAGTTGTAGCTTACATTGAAATACAATCGTGTACTTTACATTTATGCCTTCCTTTCATAATGCTCTACGTATTGAATACCTTGACATAACAATTGATTCAACTGCGAGGTCATTCGCAGGTGACTGTGTATGCTACATAGAGATTGCATTCGAAAATAACTGTACAACATTTCAGCACGACATAGATAAATTAGGCGAATGGGCAAGGAAGTTGGCCATGAGATTTCAACCAACGCAATATACAGAAATATGTAACAAAGCCAATAGCACCTCTGGTTTATTAAGAAGGAATCTATTAAAATGCCCGTAAGATGGTAGCATGCAGTCATGTATTGGATCGGCCAGAAAGAGTACAGTGGTGGTATATGGGACCCACACAAATGGATACAGATACATATAAAAACAACTATAATCAGTTCAGAAACGGGCAGCTAGGTTTATCACCAATAGCTATGTACGAGGGTCACTTGAAAAGTTCAGAGGCCGACCCTGTAAAATCTTTTGTCTTGCTCGTTGAAAAACTGCTTTAAGGCACACATGACATCATCATCTGATCGATATTTTTATCAGCGATGTGGTTGTTTAGGTTTGAGAACAGAAATAGTCTGGGGGATTCACATCGAGTGAATGCTGGGCGTGGTCAATGAGTTCGAAGCCACACTTGTGCGATGCAGGCATTGAAACGAACAACTTGTGGGCTGGCTAGGGCATTGTCATGTTGATACAAGATCAAGACTGTCAATTTCCCACGGCGTTTTGTCTTAATGGCAACTTACTCAACATGTCAGTATAGTACTCCTCGTTAAAAGCATGACCCTTTTCTAGATATTCAATGTAGATAATGCCCTTGGCATTCCAGAAGACTGATGCCATCACCTTGCCAGCAACAGAGACCATCTCGGCCTTCTCAGGAGGGGGCAAACAGGTGTGTTTCCACTGCATTGGTCTCCGGCTCAAAGTGGTGTAGGCTACCACTTATCCTGACATACAAAACGTGACATGACATTGGCTGGATCTGCCTCAAAGCATTCCATGTGATTTGATTCAGGTGTAAAAAGTCTTGGAACCCATCGAGTAGAAACCTTTGAGATCTCCAGTTTTGTATTCAGAATGTTATGAACTCGCTCCTCGGATATGCCCACCTTGGTAGCTATGTGAGAGTAAGATGTCTATTACCCATAAAGAAAGAGAGAGGGAGAGGGAAAGAGAGAGTCCATAAACCCTATAGCCTAATTACTCTAAATAATTCCAAACAATAGGGTCACACAGGAAACCAATGCATTAATGTCGGGAGACGTCCGTAGCATTTGTTTTATACGAAGCAGAGAAAGTACATTTTCATCTGAGCTTCCAATACTTTGACGGTTTATGGTGCGTCACGAGGTACGTCACGTGGTTACTACTTGTAAGCAGACGTCGCAGAAATCAAGACTAGAGGGCTGAAAAAGTTGAAATTGTTTTTTTCGTAATAGTTGCGTGAACGCTATTAATAAGAATGATTCCCAAGAATAACGAGGAAAGAGGTATCGATTGTGGTAACAGAATTAGTCTCTATTTTTATGATTTTTTAGAAAGACCCTGTATATTGAACTTGTATTTGCACAATTTGTAGCCGTTAAACAACAACATACGACTAGCCGGAGCGTAACTTACGCAGATGGTATTGCCCCTGCGTCCACAATACAAACTTAGAGCTACGAGTTGATTTAGCCATAGGGTAGATACGCAAATACGGAGGTGACACCTTTTTGACTGATTTATTACTATAGATTAACGCAAGTTTTCGTTTATCAAGCATATTTCGTCAGGTTTTCGTTTATCAAGCAATGAACGGATAGAATTAAATGCTATTAACCTAGAGACAGGTGAAATACTCGTCCAAAATCATATAGTAACTGCTGAAAAACACAGGAAGAGGACAAAAATAAACACAGTGAAACGTGTGATAACAAAGGGCAAGATAAAAGCCAGGTTAGGATTGAAAAGAAAACAAAGGTGTGCCAACAAAGAACAGACAGAGACTATGCAACTAAAGAAAGTTAAAAAGCAGCAATAAAATAACAACAGGTGGTCACGGAAATGTATAGAAGCGGAGAAGTAGAGAAAACGAGAAGAAAAAAGGTCATGAGTAGAGATGAGTAGAAAGGGGTAGAAAGTAAAGGTACTTAGCTTTGAATGGGATGCCAGTGGAAGGGAGATTAGTCACGGTGGTGTTCAAGAGGCGTCTTTGTTCAGTCCTTCAGCAACACAGTTGAGTTTGGTGATTATCTTTAATTGTCCTGGTTAAAACGTCTCTCTTGGCGGACTTTCGTTAATCTCCCGGTTAAAACGTCTCTCTTGGTGGACTTTCGTGAGAATGAAGGCTTCTTCTGAATGTTTGGGAAGTTGAAAATGTGGGCCCACTGGTTTCTCTACATGTAGGGAGCGGATTTCAGAACTATGGTTATTCATACACTGGTGTAGAGTCTGCCCAGTTTCTCAACTATAGCTTGCCTTAGGACATTTTTTGCAGGTGATGGCATAATACTCTACAAGATCACTGTGACATTCTAGACAAACTAGTACAAATCGTTTATTCATACCCATGTTTCCATTGATACATTGATAGCTGTACCTCTACCTGTCCCCTATGGAGTACCTCAAGGTAGCAATTCACGGCTTATACTATTTACGATGTGCGTAAAATCTCTAGCACAACTACTTTCTGATGTTATGCACTCATGGCTCTCTATTGATCTTGCTAACCCAGTTGAAATGGCACACTAGACTGATATACTAGAGTCAAGCTTTGAAGAAATTTAGAGCTCAATGACAGCCAACAGATTACAAATTAATACAGTATAAACAGAATATCTAGGCCTATTAAGAAAGAGATTGAAACTTCCTGTGTGGCCTTGTGTAATTTGGGGGGGGGGATAACATCGAACTCGCTAGTATATGCGCTGTATGAATATCTGATGTTTTTTATCATTATGCTTATCATCACAATCATTATCCTTACTGTTGTCGTTGCCGCTGTGGATGTTAATGTTACTATTATCATTATCATTATGATTACCATAATTGCCCTCATCATTAAAAAATTTATTCATTCATTATTCAGACGCACGACAAAGATATGGAAAAAAGCAGAAATTTTATACAATAAGGGAGCGCATTTCCAAAAACTGTAAAAAATTTACGGAAATGATTAAGCCAGACAGAAACATAGACATGTCTCTGTCAGTACCAACAGACGATGCGTATTTGGAAATGGAAGTGGCAAATGAAAAGAAAATCAAAAGAATTCGGGAAGAGATCACAGCAAAAATGTTATCGATTCATGGTCGCGTATCCCAGGTAAGTTGTTTTTTTCTAAATAATAATCACAGATTTAGTAAAGTGGATGGCAAATATAAGCGGTCTTTAAAACCACCGGCGTGTATGGATGGAGGTTGACTATTATGACATTGTTGTCTCTCTCTCTCTCGTTGGCTTGTCACTACAGTCTTTATCTGTCATCCCTTATACCCTACACGTAAAAATTTTTTGCGGGATAATATTTCGCGAATCGTCTGATATGCCAAATTTTTGCCGATGTTTTCGCGAATTGTACTTACCCTGTCGCGTATATTTATCATAGTTAACACGTTTCAATAAGATTACATTCATCCAGAATGAAGTAAACCTCCATTTATTAATGGATGCAAGAACGACCCAGAAGTCTGGCAAAGGTCGTATCACGATTTTTGCAAAATTTCAAAATGTTGGGTCGTACAGATATATCCAATGCTGTAAACATCCCTACAGAACCAATATTGCCGATCTCTACCATCAGGAAAACCCTCATACTGTGGTAACATTCTACTGCGTATAGCAGACAATAGAACTACTAAAAACAATTAATTAATAAGTCTGCGGTTTATTAATAATAATTATTATTGGCTACGAATTGTAACGGCTCATCTGCGTAACCTGACGTGTCCCTTGTTTGAGCCTGGAATTCCAAGCATTATCGAACACAGGATCGAAACCATCCAATTCTCCCCCTCCCTACTTTCGGTTTCTTCACAGACGATGTTCCCGGGTGCACTTAACGTATGCTCGTAAAACATATTTTAATTATATTTGATTCCATGTTACTTGCGCGGTAACAGGTTGATTTCACGGTTTTCACTATTTTGATTCCCCTCAAAAATTCTTACGTGTACGGTAATTCATAATTGAGGCTGATCCATCGGTCGTGGTAACCATGGGCTAGCTCTGTAAAAGGGCGATATTAGCCCAGTCTATGTTACATTTATAATCGCGTGACCGTACTGCGAGAATGCCGATCATTCAATCGAACATTGTCGTGACTTGCGAGTGGAATCTGTTGCTTGTTCTTTATTTTATTTTTTATTTTATTCAACACAATATAATTTGACAATAACAACACAATTCATAAAAAAATCCTAATGCAATCACTGAAATGAATTATTATACACTATGATATAAAGACAGTAGTTGCATTTACATACATTATTTACATAAAAATATTTGTGAGTCCAATAACAAATTATAAGCGTTGAAGGGAGGTGCCAGAAGTGTAACCTTATCGAGGGCACCCCCTATTGACGTGTCAATGTGTCTCATATCCATTGTGGTCATGTTTAATCAATAAATACTGAATTAATAGATATTAAGTGTCGTGGATTTACATAATTTTCTAATTATTTTCACTCGCACCCTGTGCGTTTTCTGTAATAAAATAACACAGTAAAATCTGTAATTGTAATGACATGCGATATGATTCGATATTTTATTGCCTTATTTCTGTGTTACTGTAGAGAATAATCAGTGATTTATACGATTATCTGTTGTAGGCAATGTTCATGTCTGGGTTTGAAGTTTACGAATTCGAAGATTCTGCTGGAGTGTGTGCAACTGTAAGATGCTAATGTACAAATTAACACCATCACTCATATGTTCAGTACAAGTAACTGTATTTATTACTCTTATAAAGCATGAAATTTATGCAAGGTTAGCACAATCGGAATTGATTCAGCAACTGGCATTGGCATATATGTACCATGCTTCATCAGGATTATAGGATGAAGTCATATCACATGAAATCCTTTTATTTCATTTCATGGAATAATTTTATTCCACCCGCCTGACCATTGACGGTGTAACCGTTACATTGAAAACGTAACAGCATGTTACATTTTGCGATGCTCGTTTATGAATAAATGCTCGTTTACGAATAAATGCAATTTTTAAAATTTTTTTAATAGTCAGGTGAGCGTTTTCAGGCCTCTTCGGCGTCTTGTTAATAATTAAAAACTTTCTACACACATGATAACCGAAGCAATATAACTTATACAGTGATACAATTGTGATCCAACGTATAAAGTAGAACTAACCACTCAATTAACGATGGTACGCAGTAAAAGGTAAAAGAAAACCATTGTAACCAACACCTGTTAGCAAACCGCCGATGTTTATTTTTAAAAATAAAGTCATGCTAAAAATCTTTCGAAGGTTTCGGTAAATTTTTCAATCATGAAGAAATATTTCATTAAATAATCGAACTGTTCAGTGCTAACATATTTGCAGAATTCAATTTTCTCGAAGCTGCAGTGCATTTGTTTTTTTGGGACATCAAAAAAGTGGTTACAGTATTCATTAATAGCTAACTTTACGTTAGAATCGCAAACTTTCTGTTAGTTTATTTTTGTCGTAAAGAGAACGTTTATATTTCTCATAACATCTTCATTAATATCTTTACGATTTCGTACTATTTATGTCATATTTCTGGGCGCTTCAAATGAAATTTTAGTATTTTGCGTTGGTTATTCCCAGGATAAAGCCACGGCAGAGTCGTTAAGCAAACAGGTTCGTCACGTTACACTCGTTGCAATAAGTCTGGCACTTACCTCTAATCAAGCATATACTAATCAGATATTTAATCAAATTAGAGAGTGAATCTTGCCTATGTTTATCAGATAAATTTAGCTGATACCAACATATATACGGGCGGGTATATATACATGTGGATTGAGATTCTTTATTACTGTTTCCAGCTGTATGCTTATAAATATCCTTTCATCGTGAGTGTTGTGTGAGATCCATACAGTAATATAGTGATGAAATGAATGATTTCGATCTTCCCTGGGTAGTCAATAGTGACAGATTCGTTTTTGCACGACGGCAGGAAGAGTTTAACGACTACAAGCAGGCGGTCATGTGGCGGATGGACATTATCAGGGAGAAGATGTCCGAGAAGTGCATGCTACTGGACGATGTACTACATTGGCTCAAGGCCGTCAGCCTCACGGTTCGTGCGTCCACTCGTACACCACGCCACTGACCCCTGACCCCTCCCCACACACACACAGACACACACACACACTCTCACTCTATAATGAATGATTATGAAATGAAATTTAATGCATTAATTTGTACTTATTGGTGTACCTGTCCAATTAATTGTCATGCGAGCAAAAACTTCGAATATCCGAGGCTTGCCAATTAATTGTTAATCGTTATGGGCCTGCTTAAGTTATCTACAATCATATACAGAGATCATAAACAAATTTTGGAGAGCAATGTATAGAAAATATATCGACAGGAAAAAAGCAGCATGAAAATGGACCTGTATTAGAAATTAAAAGTTGATACCATAAAAAGCAAAAAGAATAAAAAAGAATCAATGAAAGAGGCATCGATAAAGAAAAAATTTTGTTGACAAATGGATATAGAGTACAATCAGAAGCACAATCTCTGAGAAAATACAGTCATTTTAGCTGAAAGCTAAATAAAGAAGTTGATAATTGAGGCATGTTTATATGACAGCTTAAAGCTGCTTGGGCAGTTTATCAATTGTTTACAGTTAAATTATGAGTCAAAGGCATTTCTTTAAATAAATGGCTCTTCATATTTTTATTTTTGTACTGGCTCCCTGTTTCCATGCATATAATTCACCGGGTATGGTGGTGATCAGAGCGGTTGATAGACCGCAAATAACAGCCAAGGCTCTGAGATGCGGTTACAATGAATGTTCATGGCAGCTATATTCAGCGCAGATACAATACCTTCAACACTCGCATATCACCCGTCAAAGATGATATCGAGTATCTACCAATTTTGGAGACGAGTTTACTCCATCATTCGGGGATAAATGACCTGCTGAGGATCATGGCAGAAAATTGAACCAGTGGACAGTTTAAAACCCGCGAACCCTTGGGACCAGTGCTTCTATCACTCATCTAACTGCTTCCGCACTCAAGTAACTCTTTTATTACTCCAAATTCAGGCCACTCACCAGTGGGTTCGCAGTTGCTGCTCTACCGAGTGTGTGATACTGTTTCTTCGTTAAAACTTTAGGGCCGTTTATACCTAGACCATACCTGTGACTCCACACCATTGTCGTTTCGGCCCCAGAGTGTTTAATTTATAGCAGTCATTGTGAATAATTACGCCTCATCATGTTACAGGAGCGCATGGCTGACTCCGATATGGATATCGCTGCAACTCTGGAGGTCAGCGGGGTCTTCCAGTTTATACTGTACGTAACCGACTCGTGGCGATTTGTTTAATGCAGCATGTTTAAACTGGTGTCTTAGACATTTGTGTCCAATATCAGCCCAACCGTACGAACAAAATAGCGAGTTTGCAAAAATCAAGCTCACTGCGGCCATAGTGGAGTGAGATGTTACAATACTCACTGAGGACACAGTCATGTATCATGTTACAATACTCACCGTAGACACAGTGCTGTGAGATGTTGCAATACTCAATTTGGACGTAGTGAGGTCAGTTGTATATGCTGTATAGGTTTTTCTATGCATTTCTCTCCAGCTATTTGAGAGAACTGCAGTGGCTACCCACGTTAATATCGGGTCAATTGTTGTAATATGCACTGTGGACACAGTGAGGTCAGATGCGACAATACTCACTGTGGAAACAGTTGGTTGAGATGTAACAATACTCACTGTGGAAACAGTTGGTTGAGATGTTACAATACTCACTGTGGTCACACTGAGGTCAGATGCGACAATACTCACTGTGGAAACAGTTTGTTGAGATGTTACAATACTCACTGTGGTCACATCGCACCTTAGACACAGTCGTACCCATGTTTGTCGAACCTCGCAGGAATGACTTCAAGAAACTCGACATGCTCACAAGGAAATTGACGAAGATGGCGAAGATTCTCATGGAAGATGTTCGCTTGTCAGTACATACACTAGAATATTTGGAGTCAATACTCTTACCACCATCTGTTTACTTAAAGCAACAAATTTTCCATTCGCTGATATCGATTCATTCTCGAAACATTCTCAACTGTCTGGTTATATTAAACGGTATTATTACATTAGATGGTATCAGTACATAAAACAGTCTCGTTATAGTAAACAGTATTATTACATAAAACAGTTTTTTACAATCAGCGGTACCATTGCTTTGAATATTCGTGTTACATTTAACAGTTTTATGGTGTTCAATGGTATAATTGCGTTAAATAGTCTCATTACATTAAATGGTATCGTTATATTAAATGGTATCATTATATTAAATGGTATCGTTATATTAAATGGTATCGTTATATTAAATGGTATCGTTATATTAAATGGTATCGTTATATTAAATGGTATCGTTATA